>APFE030673413.1:0-14095 GCA_000404065.3 Pinus taeda | reverse complement strand
GGGATGTTGGGAGTCCTTGTAGTGCATAAGTAAGTAGGCTTTGAGCCTTCGTAGGTTATCCCTTGAACAGTTATTTTTCACACTTTAGTGCTGCTCTACCTTTTAGCTCATTTTCGAGCTCTTGCTGTAAACATTTTTGTGACATGATTATTTTTTGAGTAATGGAGATAAATTTCACTTTGCACCAGCTCTCATCTTTTCTTAGGAGGTTGTAGCTCTTGGGGTTGGGCCCAACCCAAGTGCCAGTACCTCCTTTGTGTACTTTTATGTGTATTTGCTGCATTCCTAGAGTAATTTCTGCTATTTAGATTAAAATCTTGCTTTGTTACTTAGATCATTTTTGATGATTAGAATAGATTTCCATGCTTCAGGTTGATTTGATAGTTTGGTAAAGGAAAAGACCTGCAAAAAGGCCACCAAGCAATCCTTGATCTCATCTCTCCCTCCTTGGGACCATGAGCTGAGACCAAGGCATACTTGCTGCCACAAAAACACTGTTTTTGCCTCTTCATGCAATTGCTAGTGTTAGATTTTTCGTTAGGAAAGTTGACACCAGTTGTACTTGCATGTTTATTATCTGTTCTTGCCTAGATTCCATAGTTATATTGCATGATTTTCTGCCAATAAAATTTTGTTCATCATGTTTCCGGTTTCTAGGTCAAAGTAGGTCAAAATAGCTAGATCTTTGGTTTTTATAGTCTTTCATTGATTAGTTTTGAGAAATAGTGTGAAGAGCATCTGTAATACATCCCTGGATACCCTTCCTCCATCCTACAACCTGCTTCAACCCCTAATCCAAGATTCCTTCCCTTCATTTGCCACACTTTTCCAATTTGCCCTAATTTCTACATCCTTGTGCAGCATTGCTCCCTCCATCCTTGAACAAATCCAACCACCCTCCTCACTCCTTAGCCTCATTTACTAGGTCCTAGACCCCTTTTCATCCTCATCCAACCTCCATTTCCACTTTCCCACCGTTTTTCCACCATCAACCCTCCAAAATCCTCTTTCGGATCATCCTGTAGAACCCCTACAAACTTCCTATAGAAGTTCATGTGAGCAGCTTTTCGATATCTGAACACTCTGAAACTCCTTGGAAGGGTGTTAGGGACCCCGTATGCCATCTTCTAACCTTCCAAACCTCTTGCAACCACCCACTCCATTTCTTTTCACCAACCAACCTCTGCACAGTAAAAAATAGTTAAAGCCCATGCATAATAATTCTGCAAGATTACTCAAAAATACAAAAAGATGTTTTTTTCCATGTTTTCCTTTAGAAGTAGCTTAGTCACATGCATTTTACCTTTCCAAGAGTCAATGGCATCCATTTTTGTAGCTTCCATCTCTTTTCTTGCACCAGTAGGTTTAGTCGGTAAAACTAGGGTTTGCTAGGGTTTGAATTTCCTTTCAGCTTTCAGTTACTTTCTAGAAGTAGATTAGCCCATTTTGAGTTAGCCCTTGTCCATCACAGTTAAAATATTCTTCTAAGAGCTCATAGAAGTTGGCTTAAGCTCCTAGCAGACTTGTGCCAGCTGATCAAGTGACAGCCTGCGGCAAGAGCTAGTACTTGTGCATATAGCACCATCGCTTCCAAGTTTGTTATGAACAACCAGGTTGATAAAAGTAAATAAGGGAATTCCAGGAGTTCCAACATCATTGCTTCAATAATGGAGCCCACCAGAAGGATCACGCTACACAGAGCCAACGCACGACTACGACAACGATGACAATTTGGAATGCATATACAAGATAACCACATGGGAGCAAGACTGGGTAAATCCAACCGCGGATAGCCGAATCTCATGGGAGCACGAAAGCTCCTGCACATCAAATTCTAACGAGGAGATATAATGATGGTAGAACTGGTTATATGAGGTAACCATGCTCAATAGTAACATGATGAAGAGATCATTGTGCTACATAATGATAGAGGTAAGGGATCTGCCTACGTATGACATTTTAAGTGAGGTGGATGACTTCTAGAACAAATTTGAAAGAGAAGTACTGGAACAGTAGTGTTTCGATGCTCTAAAATGGGTACTGCGAGCTATGCCCACAAGATGGTGGGGTACGAACCAAAGAAGTTTTGATGACTGACACAAATACATAAGGATGATGCACATGCAGTTTGGGAAGCGTCAGATGAGATTAATAGTTGATATTGTTGGAAAAACTGGCCCATACACCCACCTATCCAAGTGGATACAGGAATATTGTGTGAAACCTACAGGAATGCACACTGTCCTTGTTGTAGGAGACATGATTAGTAAGCAGATGCAGGTAAGGAAATGGCGCGAACAAACGCTCCGATTGGGACCACAAAGTATGGAAAGACCAAGTGCGCAAAAGGATATCCATGTAGAATCCTTTAACAAAGTATGCAAAGTGCTAAATGAGGTCCACAATACGAAGCAAACTGACTGGGACCCACGCATACCAATGGTTCAATGGAATTATACGACCACATGCAAGAACCTGACTATGCAGGCACCACCAAGGCTGGAGTATCAAGAAAATGTTGTAAGCCCTATAGTAAATGGAAAGCTTAGACCTTGCATGATAGCACTGATAGATACGACGGTTCGCGGAACCTTGGAAGAAGAAATCCAACTGGGAAATTCTAGGCTCCAAGAACTTGAAGAAGAAAGGGTACGATTAATGAAGAAAAGTGCTTTGGTGGACGTGGAAGTCAAGAAGCTGGAGAACGAGATAAAGGAATATTTTCTTGGAAAAAATACTAGGGTGATAAAGCACGATGTGGATGATTACAATAACAAGTTTGAGGCCTATCACCGTGAATTGATCAGTCTGATGTCTTGGCTTGGACCGCACATTACTAAGTGAATCGACCTAGGTAGCGCGTTGTAGATGATAAATTGTGTGATGCCACCCGTAATGATAAAAGGTGGGCATTTTCTAGGAAACGTGATGGATGACAGGATGAAACTTTACATAGGTGGTGCAACCACCTAACTAGCCAAGGGAATTATAGTCTTAGCGCTCCAGGGATTTGAAAGGAAGTGCAGGACTATAAATTACTCTGTTTGAGAGCTATGTGTTGTTGGAGCTACGTGCAGAAGAAAAGAGTCACAAGGTCCGCATCCACGCATGGGGGGTTGCGCTACCGTGCGGGTTGGCCAAAAAGTGATTGTTGAAGTCACTATTCATGATGGGATGCTCAACTTGAGACCAAATGGAGCAGACAAGAGGCATTGAAGACACGACTTATGGGCAAGATTTGGGAAAATCTGCCACCAAGGGAGCATTAATGAACCAGATTTGGGGGGAACGGTTGAATTCAAATTCAAAAAGCGCTATAAATTACAAGGGGCTACCCAGCAAACAACACTTGGTCATTTGTGAATTGAGAGAATTGAGCAAAGCCCTGTTTGTTTTGTGCCAAGAATTAGTTAAACCCCTGAGTTCGTGAGTGATAGATTTCTAGACATACATGATGGCAGCATCTGAGGAAGTTATGGAAATAACCGAATTAACTGCTAAAGAGGCTAAACAGGATTTGACTGTGGGGGATGCTCTAGAAGGCATTAGGATTGTTGTAGAAATCTCGAAATCACCACACATGCCAAGACCCAAGAAGGACAAACAAGCAATGGTTCCTGTACGTGTGTCGCCAAGGAACCCGTTGCACACCAAGCTGTCAATGGAGGACAAGGGGAAAGTCGTCACCATAGAGATCGATGAAGAAAAAGAAGACCTGAGGTACCTAATTATTGAAGAGGACAAGGATGAAGGCATGGAGGAGGAAATTGAGCTTGCGCACCCCCCGACAAAGCTGCCCACCTATGTACCCCCACTGAAAGGGAAGGCTAAAGTGCCCAAGAACCTTGACGAGACTAGGAGCTCACTCCAGACCCTACTCCTCCCAGACAAGATTATTTTTTAGGGCACACACCTGGGATGGGTGCCGAGCTTAAAATTTAAATATTGGGACCTCACTGACCATGAGAAGTTCCCTCACCTTTAGACCGCACAACGCATGAAGCCTAAGTAGAACATTGCGGTAGGAGTTACATAATTAGAGCCACAAAAGTGGTTGCACGGAGTGGAAAGGTAGGGCTACCTAACCTGCTCTAGGTGTTGCATTTTGACCATGCCCCAATAACCATTTTCGTCATCAGGCAGCTGCTCTGCCTGGTGCATGATGGGTGTTTGTGGCTGGAGGAGCCCATCGCCATCATGGTAGACTTGATTCACCATATTTCCTGGCTTCCATGGAAAGGAGAGGACCACGTAGACATCTTGAAAGGGAAGAGCAGTGACTTGGCCATCATGGAGGCCATGAAGAAGAAGTACAAGCTGGTGAAAAAGAAAAGGGGCTACGCCATATCCAACATCAATGATAAAGCATTGAGAGTGGTGACCCAAATACTAGCTCGTAAGGCTATGTGCAAGTGCCACGTGGACGAGGTACCCGCACTAGTGGTAACACTTGCTAAACAGTTCCGGAGCTGGCCATCCTAACAGACACAACCGTCCACCCCTCTAAAAGTTAGAGAACAGCGTGCTAATGCTATTACAGCGGTAGTAGACAAAGTTGGCAGTGTAGTGTGACACTACACTAGCATGTTGAAAGAATCATTTTAGGTCCTCACAAATTTGCAGGAGGATCCCAACATCCAACGCTTAGAGACAGAGGCGCAAGAACTCCAATAGCAATATGACAACATCAAAGGAACTGCATAGACGGTGTGCCTCACTCAAAGGCTCGCGTGGATGCAATAGGCCAAAGTGCTGAAAGAATAGGTGGACGTGGCACGACACAATGAAGCAGTCCTGAAGGCGTGTGTTCAGCCTTGGATTGATGAGGCCTTCACCATCACAACAAAAATTGAAGGCAAGCTCAAACACATACAAGGGATACATGCATAGATGCAAAGAAACACTTCTGATATAGTGGTCTTGGAACAGCATATGCAACAGATCCAGCAGGAATCAGCTCAGTGTGTTGCCGACCTTGCCGTAGTTTGAGCAGAGTTGGAAGGACTTTGCATAAAGATCTCCACGCTGACAAAGCGACTCAAGGGTGAGTCACGATGTTTGTGTTGGTGGTCTGTTGGGCATGGAATCCCCCTAAGGTAGGTTTTGGGGCTTAAACCCAAGTTTTGACTGAATCTTTTTTAAAAGCTCTGCGAATTGCAGGCGCGGGGCGTGAAATTATAATAGAGTCACAAGGTTGTTCACCCTAGTTTTTTTAATGTAATGTTGGTGGGATAGACCTACCCATGCTGCGCAGACCATGGGATTGTATAAAAAGAGCGAGGCTCTAAGTGTATAAGGTAACTAATAGAAAAGATAAAATGGGTAAGCAAGAGAGGTCTAAGGGATTGAGAAGTAGTGTAAAGTGTGTCTTTGGGTCGTAGAGTAGGGGAAGGCTCTACAGTTGAGTGCATAGAGGCCTAGCAGTCTGTAGCTGAGTGCGCGGACCCTTGCAGCTGAGTGCGCAGGGCAGGTCAAGTCTGTAACCATTGGAAGAATCAACAAAGAGAAATTTTACCATATTTCTGTGCAGATTATTCTATTTTAATATATGATTGAGTATAATTTGCAAATATTACTGTTTATGTTGCACGAACTTATTTGAATGTTTTGTATAACTAGTTATAACATAAGACATCCAAGTATGCGAAGGAAATTAACGAGTATAGGAAGATAAGTAAGATCACAAGTAATAGCACAGAGCATGGATCTAGCAGTGCGGAAGCTCCACAATCCCTGGTTAGGGCTGTGTGAAGGCAGTATATCAAGGCGTAAGGGACAGGAAAGTGCACAGAGTGACCTATGTGCAGGGACAAACAGTGGGACCGGTTGAACCTCTAAGACATCTCAAGGGTGCCGAAACCTGGTTCTAGCACCCTCCCATACTACTTTGGGTGAGACCTGAGTCCATGCTGCACGAACTGTTGCCGAAAGGACCAGTAGTACTAGGATTTGTTTGGCTAATTGACTCTGAACCTGAGTCAGGCCCCAACAAGCCAACACCTCCAACATGTAGAATCGCTAATCACTAATCAACGAATTGCATTAATTGTTGCACTACACCTTAGAACCTTCGATCCCTGATATGAAATATGTCAGGACCTCCAATATTGCGATATACCTAGACCTCCAATCACCAATTACTGATTAGACATGTGTCAGAAGGAGACCAACTCATTTTCCTTTGTCTTCTATTTTGGAGAGGAAAAACTTCAACTGGATCTAACTTTTGATCTAGAAGTCCATTATGGGACTTCCACATACCATTAGAAAGCTTATTCTGAGATTTATCCAATTGAGGGGTCCAATTGATATTTAAGCCCATATACTACCTCAAGGAGGGCTCTAAAGTCTTTGCACAACTAGAATCACAACCACCAAGGCATGAAGCCCAATCATCAGTTTGCGCCTTGTTTACCATCAATGCCAAAACTTACATAGCCAGCCATCTACATACCATCAAATTTCCAACACAAGATACTAGATAGACCTTTCTCGCTTATTGGTTATAATGACTGTCATATCTGTTGTGGACTATTCCATTGGATGGTGGATGGATCTTTCCCTATTCTTTGGTTTTAATGACTCTCACATCCACTATGGACTATTCCATTGGATGCTAAATAGACCTTCCTAGTTTGCATGTGTCCCTTCCTAGTTGGTACTATTACGTCTCAGTTATAGGCTCACTTCTCTCCCCCCTTTTATAGTAAGAGAACCTAGAAACAATTATCTTGTGCATTCACCAGGCACATTCACCTTGTTATTCAAAGATACCATTTCATCACTCTCTCGTGATGACAGTTAGAGCCAAGGAATATCTTTGAGGATTTGGAAACTAAGCCTTTATACCAGATGTGACTCCTACACCAAATGGTGTGAGGTCTAATTGGGACTTCATACCGGGGAGATCCCCTTGGTTGATGGATGTCCAGCACCATCAATAGTAAAACACAAATTTATTAACGTGTTGGAATTTTAAAATGTTGGCTTAATGGGGCTTGACCCAGGTTCAAAGTTGAGTTAGCAAATCCTGGTACTATTGGTCCTTTCGGTAATAGTCTGTGGAGCATGGACTGAGGTCTCACTTGAAGTAGTATGGGAGGGTGCTAGAACTAGGTTTCTGCACCCTGGAGATGTCTGATGATTTCAAGTGGTTTGCGGTTCAACCCTGTGTGCAAGTCGTTGTGCGCACTCTCCCGTACCTCGCAGCCTGATATACTGGCTTCACGCAGCCTTACTCTGGGGCCAAATGATGTGCTTTTGCGTTATTACCCAAGTCCTTACTAGTATTCCAAGGTTACTTGATTATTTTAGCATAAATCCGTGCTTTAAGTTATACTTAACAACATAAACCATTCATAGAGGTGTGCGTAGTAAATAAATATTATATTTGAAAATTATATCAAACATGCATTAACCCAAGAATAGATACACAAAATGATAACAAACTTCTCTTTATTAATTCCTTCTTTGGTTACAGACTTGACTCTGCCCTGCGTACTCAGCTATATGGGTTTGCGCACTCAGTTGCGGACTACTAGGCCTCTGCGCACTAAGCTACAGAGCCTTCTCCTACTCTACGACCCAAAGACACACTTCACTTCGTTACTTAGACTCTTACTTCTCTCTTTCTACTTCTTCTTCTTTTACACTTGGAGCTTCGCTCTACTTATACAATCCCATGGTCCATGGACCATAGGTAGGTCTATCCAGCTGACATTACATTACAAAACTAGGGCAGACAACCCTGTGACTCTATCATATTTTTCGCGCTCCACGCTTGCAATTCGTAGAGCCCTACAACAAGATTGGGTCAAAACTTGGGCTTTGAGCCCCAAAACATGGCTTGGAGGGGATTCCATGCCCAATAGGACCCCAACATGACTCGCCCTTGAGTCGCTCTGTTGGCATGGCAATATTTGTGTGGAGTCCCTCCAACTATTCTCAAACTGCACGAAGGTCAGTAGCACACTAAGCTGCTGCTTGCTGGATCTGTTGCATGCGCTATTCAGAGACCTCTTCATCTAGGGTGCTTCTCTGCATTAATGTGTGCATCCCCTGTATGTGCATAAGCTTGCCTTTGATGTCTACAATGATGGTGAAGGCCTCGTCAATCCAAGGCTAGAGGTGTACTTTTAGAACTGCCTCCTTATGTCATGTCACGTCCACTTTCTCCTTCCATGCTTTAGCCTGCGACATCCTCACAAGCTGCGGGTGAGGACCACTATCTGTGCAATTCCTCGGACACTATGATACTTCTATTGGAGTTCTCATGCCTCTCTCCCTAAGAATTGGATGTTGGGGTCCTCCTGCAAAGTGGTGAGGACCTCAAGTGATTCTTCCAAAATGCTAGTTCAGTCTCGCACTACACCTCCAATTTCCTCCAATATTGTTGTGATAGCGCCAACACACTGTTCTTTGACTTCCGAGGGAGTGGATAGCTACACCTTTAACTGCAGTTCGACGATCTAAAGATTCATCTCTAGTTGAACCTTTGTTGTTTCTTCCCTTGCCTCATGGACTCCTGCTACTAACCTGTGGATTCACACCTCCACTGGTAGATCTGCTAGGATGGCTATCTCCGAGGTGCTTCAGCAAGCGTCGTCTATCACTTGTACTAGCTGTTGATTTTGTGACACCAATTCATTGTGTTGCAAGCTCAGTTGCTCCATATTTATCTTCTACTTGTCGAGGACTTGGAGCGCGTAGCTCTCCCTGATGCACAACTCTTATGTTATCCCATCTTGCAATAGATATAGTGTCTCATGTGGCAGGGCCACTTGATTAACACTGAGACCTTTCATCGTGCTAACCGAAAACATATCATCCTCATTTGATGTCACTAGAGCCCCGTCCGACAACACTATTGTGTTCTCCATCCGCACGCACAACATTTGCTCTATTGCCTTGGATCTGATTGCGAGGTTGGTTGAAAGGGTACCAACCTGAGGGGGGCACACCTGTAATTCTTGCAACTCCGCTCTGAGGGCCCCCAACACAATCTAGTTCTCCTGGATGAAATCTTGGAGATCCTCATTTGTGACATCATGCACCATCTCGCCGATGTCATGCAGAGCACCCTCGGTTAGGGTGATCGGGTCAATGGACAATTTTGAAGCCTTGACCTTCTTCCATGATCCTGCCCGTTCTACTAGGTGTTGGCACTTCAGTTGTGTGGAAATGGTTCATGGGTCCATGCCTCCTTCTTCTGTTTCTGCTTCCTCTACTCCCTACCCTTGTGAAGGCGTTGTTTGGCCCTTGGCTACCTTCGTAGCTGCTTCCTGTGCCACTGCTACTACTACAACCTTTTCTTGCTCGGCTGCATTCTGTGCCGCTTCTCGCGCTGCCCGCACTTCGGCTAATGTTGTTTCCTTCTGTCATTTTTTAGAAAACTGTGCGATGTGCAGCTTGGCATCATCTTTCTTCTTCTACACTTCTGACCTCTCAAGTTTTGCAATGTCTGGGGCATGCCATTCCAAAGGCAATGCCTGCAAGACATTGAAAATGGCATCATCAATGGCTAAAAATGGTAGCTTTGTCCACTGCTTCGTTGAATCCTTTCACGCCCTTATATATATGTTGTGCATGTTTGCTTTAAATTCTACAAAACTCTGCAGACTATTGTAAACCGTGGGCGCTAACCATGACTTATGGTTGATCCACATTCAAATTTTCATCTCCATGAGCACCCAGAAGATCTTGTTGTTGCGTATCCTTGTAGCCTCCTTCATGGCCCAGAGCAAAGCATACTTCGTGGCCTCAGGTAAGTCTCTGTCAATTATGGGGAATTTACTATCCCCCAGAAATTCTCCTGCTACGAGCACTATTGACAACAATAGCCATGCATAGTGGAAGGTTTTACCTTGCTTCTAGGCTTCGTAGCAATTCTATATAAATTATGTGCAAAGGAATTCGGACCAATCAAACTGGGCCCCCTCCGCACATTGTTCAGCCAGTGTGACCACCAACGCAGGTACCTCATCGGTGCGACACTTGCGCATAACTTTTCCTGTGAGGATTTGGGTTGCTACACGTACTGCTTTGTCCTTGATGCTAGAGATGGCATAGCCCCTCTTCTTCTTTTCTAGCTTGTACTTTTTCTTCATGGCCTCCACGAGGACCAAATCATTTCCCTTCCCTTCTGATATGGTCGTGGGGTCCTTTCCTTTGTATGGAAGTTGGGAAACACAATGAATCAGGTCTGCTGTGATGGGGATGGGCTCCTCAACTCATAAGTACCCACCATGAACTAGACAGAGCAACTGCCCGATGATGAAAATGGTTATTGGGGCGCCGTGGAAATGCGGCACCCATAGTAGGTTTAGCAGCCCGACCTTTTCCACACCATGTAACCACTTCTATGGCTCTAATGTTGTCACCACACCCGTGGTGTTCTGCTTCATGAGGTTTCCAGTCTCAAGGTGAGGGAACTTCTCGCAGTCACCGAGGTCCCAATCTTCAAATTTCATGGTCGACAGATAGCCCAAGTGCGTCCCTTCAAACATAATGCCATCTGGGAGGAGCGGGATCTAGAATGAACTCTTGGTCTCATCCAGGTCCTTGGGCACTTTGGCCTTCCCTTTTCATTGGGGGACATAGGCAGGTAGTTTATTCACCGAGTGCGCAAGCTGAGTATCTACCTCCTTGGATTCATCTTCTTCTTCTACGATGAGAAGCTCCTGCAAATCTTCTTCTTCTTCATATGTTTCTATAGTGGAAGATTTCCCCTTCTCTTCCATCGATAGTTTGTTGCTCAAACTAGTGTCTTTTATATCTGCTAGTCCCACTAACAAACAACAATAACAAACAAACAAACTATTCGGTCCTCAGCGGAGTCACCATTTTGTTTCCGAGAAAACTAATGTCTTTTCGATCTGCTAGTCCCACTAAGACGGGTAGGTATCTTAGAAACAAACAATTCAAAGCACTTCAAGATTCCCTTTATGTATGATAGATAAGAGAGAAGCAAAGAGGACCAACCTATATCTTCCACATGGCTAGTGTAGCAGCCAGTATGCATCGTACCTTGAGCATGGAGCAGTCTGTATGGTCCATTTTTGGCCAGTTCTGAGTGGTTTTTCAGGTGGAACTTCTGGGAAATTATGTAATCAGTTGACCATGATTCTTTAGGGTATGAAACAACACTTTTAGGGGTTTAAGAGCCCTTGGTTTATCGACATATGTGATTGGTTTTGCAGTGCCAAAATATGACTATAACACCTTAGTGAAAAGTAAAAGATTTAATCTACTTTTACCGCAAATATGTGGTAGATCATGGGCTTGTTGGCCGGATAAATTGATCTTGCGAACAAGGATGATCTCCCTAGTATTAGAAGATACTCTAGCAACAAACAGAAAAATAAATTCTATCTTTCTCTAGACATATGCGATTCATAAACAAAAACTATAGAGGTGTTTAGACCCTACCTTAAGTCCAACGCTAGTTTGTAGCAGCCATCCTTCAACTGTCCAAAAGAATTTCCTTTTGAGAACCTGCAATAAAAAACAAGCAAACATGAAATAATACCTGCATAGCTAATATCATAAATCATGTCCATTATAGTGATCAATGAATCCATAAAATAAACCATAAAACAATAGCTTATTGAGAAAAACAAACTTATTTGTATTAACTTTGAAGTAGAAGAACCTTACAACCTTTTCAGCCTTGATGTTGAAGAAGCTCTTCCCAGGGTCTAAAACGAGAATCTCCTTTACTTTGACAAGCCTTACACTCTTCCAAATGAGATCAAAGAGGCATGTAATCTTTCCTCATAAAATCTCAATTAAGAAGACTAAGTTCCAGTAGCATTTCACCTCAAAAATATTCAGCTTTCAACCTCTCAAGTAACCAGCCCAATGCTTCATTTTATAGTGTAGAGGAAGGAGGTTATAGGTCCACATATGAAGGGATAGAGTCCTCCTTCAAAGGGATAAGCTCCTCACATCAAGGGGTTAGCTCCTTAAGGTATGGGATGCATGAACCTTAAGGGAGAGAACTTGCCACCTCAAGATTCCTTCCAGAAGCTTCTAGAAATGACTCAAAGTGAGTTTTTAAGAATATACTTGTGCCTTTTTAAATTTTACAGGGGTTCGAACCCATAACACAGAGACAAAGTGGTCAGGTGTGCAGGAGACATGACCATTAGGTGCGGGACCGTAGGTAATGCTAAGATAAAGTGCAGAACTAGAGTTTTATAGACATTTGAGGGTTTTCTCTTATTTTCAAGGCTTGATATGAGGAACTGAGGCTTAAGACTTGCAAAGGAGGAAAGTATGAATGGTAATGGACTCACACAGATTGCAGAATGCCAAGGTGACAATTTTTTGTGCAATAGATTGTCCCCTAATGTGCGAAGTCTGTAATAGATGAAGATAGAGTTTGTCATCTATGAAGAGTGAAGTACGTTATCATTTCAAGGATCATCCTATGGACACCCTAGTTGGAACTTGTAAAAACATTCAATGCAAAATATATATATGTGAACATATCATCGCTGGGGTAGGAATTCCCATACTCAGATTAAGACTGACTAGAAAAATAACTAAACTGTCTTGATACAGGAATTATTTTGTAATACATCACGAGTATAGACATATGTAGACATAGTATGGGTGCAGCCATCTATTTATGAATAGTCCACTGTATAATGAATAACAAAATTCCTCGTAGCCTGGATGGTAGAAACTAGATCCAGGGTCTTGATTTCTGCTTCCCGAACTAGTATGATTCTATCCATGTGAATGAATGTGTCGAAGTCGAACATGGTAGAAACCACTTGATTAGCAATCAATGATGTGAACTGTTAACAAGTGTGAGAGAAACCACCAGTAATGTCAATGGCTCTCAAAGTACTCAATATAATCCATGAAATGTGAATAAATGAGATGATGTCTAACATGTCAGAGAATCCTTTGATCGAAGGTCAATGATGCAACCTATCGTCGAAGGCGAGAAACCTACCATTAGGGCATGTAGATTCCAAGGTAATGACGATTTCTAGATCATCTTTCTAGATAATGAGTTGAAGTTGATAGAAAGCGATCTGCTGTAGGCAAGCCCACAACAAAAAATCATAGATCAAGTTTTGAAGAAATATATTGGCAAAGACTAACTTAGGGATGGTCAAAATGGATGACAGATATTTTGCAAATGAATGGTTTATTTCAACTGACCTCTTGAACACATAACGACACTGTAGATGGTTTGTTGACAATTAACCCAAAGCTATACCCAGAAACCAGCTGAAGACTTTCAATATGGTTTGATTAACTATTAGGCAAAGGATTTTCCAACCCAGGTGAACAAAAAGTGTTGTGTTCAAGAGTGGTTAATGGCTTTTCTAAAACACAAAGTGTAACAAACAAGTTCATTTTTCTCTCTTTTCCCCCACCATTTCTGGAAAGTACCTCTTTATTTTTTACAAGCTTGAGGAGGATAACATTTGCTTGTTTATAAGCTCACCCTTCAGATGAGTCCAACTTATTTTAAAATTCGAACCCTAAGAAGGAGTGGTTTGTTCCTGTTTAAAATTGAACAGGTCTTTACTGTTAAATTTTAATGAGTCTGGTATAGGAAAAACTTGGTGTCTTTCAACTTTAGGGAGTCAAAAGAAAAACTTAAGAAAACTCCATGGGGGTGTTTTTTCGTAAAATAGTCCCTCAGGTTTGAAAAAGGATAAAATAATATAGGATGGATGACATTTCCAATACTTTAATGAGCTGGAAAGGATAAGCGCTCGACAATCTTTTCATCTTTAGCGAGTCTGAAAAGAGTTTAAAGAGGAGTCTAGTCTCGTCATGGTGACAAGTCTAATGTCGTCAGGGTCTAACGAGTCCAACATAGGTAAA
Organism: Pinus taeda; assembly: GCA_000404065.3. NCBI lineage: Eukaryota > Viridiplantae > Streptophyta > Pinopsida > Pinales > Pinaceae > Pinus > Pinus taeda. The sequence continues at coordinate 244 of APFE030673413.1, read as the reverse complement.
ACTCAAAGTATTTTTCATGTTTAGAGAGTTTGAAAAAGAAACGGAAAAGAAAACTCTAGAGGGGTCCTTTTTTGTAAATTTGTGTCCCTCGAGCCTGAAAAAGTATAAAATAATAGTAGAATTGAGGCTTCTGTGATCCATTATAGTTGTAAGAAGAGCTTCGGCGTAAATCACATGAAAAAGACCTTTGTCGACGCGTTTCGAACCAACTAGTGTGGTTCATCATCAGGACAAGTTGAAGACA
>APFE030673412.1:68075-115924 GCA_000404065.3 Pinus taeda | reverse complement strand
CCCAAAGTAAGGGGAAGATCGTTGCTACATCCATGACCCTCGCAAAGGGTTCCTCCACGCAGCAGCAGCAGCAAAGGGATACGGTCATGACAGAACACAGGAACAACTTCTCCTCACCCACAGGGGTACCGCATAAGTTTCAGGTGGGTGACAAAGTTTGGTATCATCTGCAGAAAGAATGCCTTACAAGAGCCCATTAGAAGCTCCGACCACTCCGACATGGTCCTTACACCAGTACCAAGGCTATTGGCAACAATGCTTTGAAGCACAACATTCCTCCATTCCTTTGCTTGCACCGAGTGTTCAATGTGGACCATCGTCGACCATGCTTCCCACCATTTCTGGACACATCAGAGATTGTAGAACAGCTCACCAGCGACCCAGCTCAGCAGAAGCTTCCTCGTCTCAGGGAGGAACTCAACGCAATGGGGACCATTGCTTCCTAAAGGGGGAGGAATGATCCAGGTTGATGTTGGTGGCCACCCACCTATCCCATTTGGACCCCCACAATTGTCTCTTTTAGCTTTTTCAGTTTCCTAAATTGTAGCACAATTTACTATTTTTAGTAGTTTTTCGGGTCCTAAACTTCCAGAGCCGTTTTGAGGCCCTAAACGACGTTTTTTTGGGAAATCTGGGGCAACATGGGTCCATGGACCAATGTTGCCTCCCAAAGTGGTAGTGCTCGGATAGATCTTTCTAACGAGCTATTGTACGCGTCAAACGGAGATTGTATGCCAAAGTTACGACCCTGGGAAATTGATGTACCAATTTACCCAAACGGGGCCCACAATTTGGCGTTTCAATTCTGGGGTTAGGTTTTGGGATGTGAAGGGTTTTACATTGTTTCTCAACAATAAATAGGCCTTCGAGCATCATTGTAACACAATTCAGAGCAGTTTAGAGGCATGTAGCTGCCACATCTCTTCTTAGAGATAAGCTACCATCGCCCTAGCTGGTTTATTTACATTTCTGGTTGTAAGCATATTTCAATATTTTCCATTAATGAAATGAAGTATTATTTCCACTGCATCTTTGTGTATATGGGTATCTCTGTATTTTGTTGCATTCCTATTTAAATCCGGATCAGTCAAGGAATGCATAAACTACTTCAATTAGTCAAATTTGGAGGACATTAATTACCTAGCAGTTTGAATATCAATTTGAGGACATTTTGGGAAATGCTTATTTGTCAACGTCGCACTTAGTTTTCACCACGAGTCACAGAAAGAGAAAAGAGGCGTCATTTAACAAAATGATCCCTCATGTACCAGATACAACTCCTCTATTCGACATTCAGTTGCACCATAACTAGATCTGACTTTTATAAATGGAAAACTATTATGATTTGTAATATGTTCCTTCTATATTCAATTGGCTTGTTAATAGCCTGATCTGTAATGTAAATATCTATATAAACTAGAATATGGCTTGACGCCAGGGGGAGGAGACGGTTCCAATGTAACATTTTGCGACTATAGTCAATCTGCAGATCACTCCCTCTGTTTGTCGCAATCTAGTCTTTTCCTACACCATGTAAAGACTGAAATTTCAAAGATTAATCGAATAACTTCATGCTAGGTTCTGTCTAATTATTTATACATTTTATAATTATAATCTCTGTGTGAACTAAATCGTTCATAGAGGGTGCGAGCTGGTTGTGTTGGCTACCATAACAGCTCGACATTGCTCTTATTTGATGATAGTAGGGTATGTTACGATTTTTTAAGTGAGTATATTGAATTTGTCATTTACTGTGTGGTGTGGTGTGCTTAGTGTTAGATTTGTAGGGTTTCTTAAAGCAATTTTCATTATGATCTCTTTTTACTTTACTTGCGGAAATTGTCACTTGGTATAGAATGAATTTGTATGAAAAATGCTAGGCCAATGATCTATCATTGTTCCTTTGAATTATGCATATTCATGTTGTGTAATCTTCAGAATTTTTTCTGAAATCTGAATTGCTCGTTCTGATTTATACTTTGGCTTATGAGGCTTTGTTTCTCTAGGCGATGACCATGTATCTTTTGATTCATGTAGAACTTGAGTTTTTGTAATATCGCACTAATTTCGATTTGTCGCCTCTACCCTAACGATTGTGATGAAGGTTGCACATGGTATCTGATGTCAACTTGCAGCGGTTTGTGTGATTTTTATGCATCGAAATTTTTGAATGCTTGCATTGGTCCAAAAATGTGTTGAGGTCTTGAGAATTCGATTTTCCTGTACTACTTATCATTATTGAAAGACCTCTATGATTTTTAAGCCTACAATAATGCATGCATTTGTCGATAAATGGTAACTCATGAATTGACAAATCCATCTTTTGAATATTCATTTGATGTGTTTTCTTCTAGGTGTTATTTATTTCAAAATAATGATATTTTCTACAAAGAGAGAGAGAGTGTGTTTTCTATTTTGACCTTGTCCACACAATATGCTTACATAGTGAAAGTAGTTAATAACGATTGATGATGATTTTAGTAAATTGGATCTTAATTTCTTAAAGGATTTTGTTACACAGAGGCTAACTAGGTAGAATTAGTACAAATTAAAGTCCTACTTTACATAAAAAATGGTGTGATTTGATAATGAATTTATTATAGCATTTACATTCTACCTTTTTAATGTTATTCAGGCATTACTTGGTTTCCAATTAAACAATAGTTAGGATTTACCTTTTGTCTACCAATAATTAGGATTTCCTTTTGCAATTGCTAATAGTGCAAGTTTTTCTTTTATTTTCCAAATGTTAGATTGAGGTTTGTTTCGAACTATCCAGATTGGTGCTTATGCTTTCTCAAGTTTCCTTTGATGTGTAGGATTTAATTCAATTTGTTGAGATTGATGCGCAAGTTAGACTAGAATTTGATTTGTAGGTTGTTGGGGGCTCTCTCTGGCATTTCTAGTGTTGCGCCTCGAAGTTCACGAACTCCTGGATTGATAATTAAATGTTGGTCCATTAATATGTCCTATACCACACGCAATAGGCACCCTATCTTAGGTCTTCAAAAATAAAAAATTAGTGTGACCAAAGAAACTTGAAATGGAAATTGGCAGGGTCACAAGAGTATTTGAGTAGATAAAGCATAGAGAAGCAACTAACCAATGACTAAACATAGAGAAAAGCATAATTAATGATAGGATTACCTGGATTGCGCTAGAGAAATAATTCTTTAGTAATCTGAACTTCTAGTTGTCAGTTCACCCTCAAACTGTAAAAATTCCCAAATGACATTGAATTTTGGAGGTCAAAAAGCAAAACCAAAAACCCGAGTCCATTTGAACCATAGATCAAATTCACATTTTGCATTCAACATCGATGAAATGAGTAATGGGAATTAATATCGCATGATAGGCTTGTGATTCTCAAGGTCATGCCATAAATGGTCGGGAACACATGCTTTTTCAAAATATCAACTCACAACCACATTGTTAACAAATAGTCGGTTAAACCTTTGCAAACAATTATGCATAGGAAACCAACAATATGCCAATATCAATCACGTCAACTAAGTTTGCATATGTTTTCAAGTGACAAATGGAGTGTGGAAATGTACCACATTCATATTGAAATATTCACCAAAACATTATAACATGACTCCCATTCAAACCATATGACATCTGCACAGATCATTGATATAACAAATATATATGTAATAATAATGTTGAATGGTATATAACAATGTTGAATGGATTTTGCAAGTATGTACACAATGTATCATAGTTGAAGCATATATGATTATGTTCCAACCATGTACCAACCGAACTAATCGAATAGTGACAACCCATTTTCCATAACATTGAATCCCTTTGATCATATATATCAATTGTGTGCAAAAGTTTGCCAACAAAATGTTATAAACCCTTTTTCTTTTCTTTTTAAATATCACCTCTCTAATTGTGTAATGCAACAATCTGTGTCATGGTATGTAGAAGTTTGTTCACAAAATTCTCAAAATAAAATGCCTTATGAAATGGAACAAGCTAACCATTGTTGTATTTTGGGCACAATAATGTGATCAATCAAATACCATGAAGTCGACATTTTGAACATCAAAATGTTTGTAGTCTAGGGCATATTCATTTTTCTTCAAATAATGGATGCAATGTATATTTCGAAAGAAAAACTTAGTGGTCCTCCCCTTTCAGTCATGACAATAAAATATGTTTGTGAGACAAGGTTACTAGTTGTCAATTAAGGTGTGACGAGGCACGATGGAGGCAAGGAAATTTTGTAGTATATTACAAAATTGGAGGATCAAAAATAGGTATCAACAGGAGGTTGTGGTCATTCAATTTCAGTTCTAATCTAATCTTCACAAGAGTTGTTTTTAACAAGAACTAAAATCTTTTTGAGTTGGCATGGAAATGTATACATCCTTTTAAATGATATCGATATGATATGATCAAACCTCAAGAGAGTCTTCACAATGTATATTTTTGAAAGAAAATATGAGTTCTTTTCTTTTATGTAAACAAAATTACTTATAAATTTAATAAGAAGTTTAATTATTATTTATGCATGTTAGTTTTTTTATTTGATATTTATACAAAATTATAAAAAATTATCGATGAATTTGAATGGAGGTCCCAAAAAAATAAATCCTTTATTAGCAAAATCAAACTTTTTTTATCATTCACCATTTTATACCACATACATAGAGTTTTATGAAAGGAAAATGTCTTATAGTTGTTGACTTATATATAGTTACAAAATGAATTTAAAGTAAACATACTTAAGTAACAGAGGAAGGAGAACTTTTCTCCACTAATATCTTTAGGATTGTCTTGGTATTTTTCTCAATATTTTGTTGTTGGAGCATCTTATGTGATCACAATTGAGTCACAATAGGTCCTCCTTGAATTATGGGAACCTTTTGTGTTCCCATTCTTCTTATCCTCTCCATCAAGCTAAGTTGCTGAAATCCCCACCCCAAACATGCATTTGCAAAAGGCTTCAAATTTAGCCTCAAAGATAAGAATCATATATAAGAGGTATTTTAGTTCCAAACTCTTTGATTCAAGTGTTTGGACCATCAACATCTTGATGATCCAATAAGTTTCCAATATTCTAAAATATTTGGTATTACAAGTTTGAGAGTAGATTGAGTTGCTAACCCACTTAGCTAATTCTTCCAACATTTGGGTATCATATATCCCCTCTCTTCTTCCTTATAGTCTTTTCCTATTTCTCCATCTCCTTCATTTCCTCTTATGAATGCCCCTAGTTGAATCTACTCACCACCACTACTACTACAACCTACTCTACCCTTGTCATCTCTTTTGAGCTAAATGCTTCTACACATTTGTAATGATAGATAGTTATGTTGTGTTTCCTTCCATCTATAACACAACCTCTCAATGAAACTATCATATTTCCTTTGATATCAATTTATTTCTTTCAACTGCAACACAACCTTTCAACAACACTACTAAATCTTATCAATTTCAAAAATCTCCTCTTTATTATTAAAAATATTTTAAATATAATAAAATATTAAAAAATAACTATCATACAAAAATTACTTTGACAAATTCAAAGTGAATCACTTTGTAAAATAACTCTTTCCTTCCATAAATTTGATATCAATTTAATACAACTCTTAAATAATCTAAATTTTAAACGTTACAGAACTATGGAAATTTATTATCAGAATTTTATTTTTAAATTTTAATGAAATGAAAGTCCTATAAAAATGACATAAATCCCATACATGTGTGAATTAAATCTCTAAAATTATCTATAAAATATATATATTTTTATCTATTTTTAAATTAAACATTTAAAAATCAACAATTTCTTCAAAAATTGATTTAAACAATATTAACATTCTTCCTAGTGGTAGTTGACCGAGACAAAACTTATCCGACAAAAGATGCTGGTACACATGAGGCCCACCAAATTACGCGTGAATTTAAGGACTCCTTAAAATCCTTGACATGTTCCCATCATTCTTGACATGAATGCCATGTGCACCCTTCGAATTCATAAATTTTCGATATATAACCTTTGTAAGAAATAAGAAATAATATAATATGCTTCCATCTCAATATTAATATCAATAAGTATCCACGTGTGTCCACAAAATGGAGATGAGTATTGTGCATTAGTTACTAAGTTAATGAATGGTTTAGTACATGGTAGTATTATCATAATATAATGGAGTTTTGGTCTCCTTCATAACAGGTGGTAGGTTTATTATTATTATTTTAATTAAAAAAAATAAAAGATATGATGGAGTATGTATGGTCATATATGATTATTAATTTTATGATAAGTTTCACTTTTTTTATTTAGTTATTTCGATGCAGTTTAGGTAATGGATAAGACATCTACCTATATGCATTTAATGCCACCTCCATGATTAGGCTTTTGAACTTGACAATCACCAAAATTTTCACGGTGAAACTTTCCCCTAAAAAGGAAATTTTGGCCGTTGAGGGCATAATGCTACTACCAAGCGCTTACTACTCACCATTCCAATGGAAGCAACAAAAACAAAAGGACTACCTAATCTATGGAATGAATCGATTAACTTAACTTTGCATCTTACATTTAGAATAGAATTCCACATAAATCAATAAAATGAAACACTTCTTTGGAGGCCCTGGCAAGAAAGAAGTTGGTTGTTACTCACTTTAGAGTTTTTGGTTCCCAGCATGGCCTAGGATTCTCTCTAATGGGAGGAAGGTTATGGAACCTCAAATTAAGAAATGCATATTTGTAGGATATCTAAGGTATTTTAGGGTTAAAAGTTATTACACTTTTTATTGGATACTTTTTTCATTCAAAGAAGTGTTAGGTTTGAAGAAAGTTTTTTATAGGCGCTTCCAGAGCACCATACTTCATCCTCTCCACCTCTACTTGTGATATATCTCAATGATATTTATTCATATAAGAATTCTAATCATAATTCATTATAAAATTTCAAAACCAAAAACAAGAAATTGCAAGTCCATAGCAGAGGCATCCATGAGTATAACAAACACTTTAGGAAATTGATGATGTAGTGGATTATCTTATTGATCAACGAAGAACCATGTTGCATTTTGTGGAGGCTTTGCTAACCATTCATGGAGCATTCATATGCTAACCATTGTTATTTGGTGCTTGGATCAAAACCTCAAATCTATGTAGAGGATGAAGGGAACCACTCTTGGGAAGTAGCTATTAGAGAGGACTACAACTCCTTGATGGAAAAGAACACTTGGGAATTGGCAGCTCTTCCTTCCAACAAGAAACTTGTTATATGTAAGTGGGTTTACAAAAATAACAGGGCATCCAATGGGATTATTTCAAAATATATGGTTTGCCTAATAGCTAACAAATTCTCTTAGGTTAAGGGGATTAACTGAGGAGACAATTGCACTAGTAGCTAAGATGGAAACTATTAGGTTGACTTTAGCTATTTTAACTGATAGTAAATGGTAGGTACTTCATATGAATGTAAATAATTAATTCTTATATGGAGACCTTGAAGAGGAGATTTGCATGAGTCAACCACAAGGGTATTGTAACAACCTTGGTGAAAATTCCATGTAATAAAAGTTAATAAAGGCAAACTAATAACCACAGTTGATGGGACACTTATTCCAAGTTGAATGTTAGGCAAAAGCATAGTGATGGGGATCACTTGTGATTAATTAATGGCTAAGGAAATTGGCAAAGGCAATGGCATAGGCTTTGGAAAGGGAAAGTGGTATTTTGGCACATTTATTTATGAAAATAATGGAACTTAGGAGAAAAGGGAGGTGAAAGGTCACATGTTGCATGTAAGGAGGAAAATGAAAGAAAATAATGGAAAATAAATAAAATAGAGGCCTTATTAATAAAAAGGCTTCTAAGCATTAGTACATAGACTTTTGTCTATTTAGTTTTGGAGCTATCTCTCTCTTCTCTCTCTCTCATACTCTTGGACACTTAGTGTTTTCTTTGAGCACTCTTGGAGGAGTGTGGCATACATGGAGTTTTGGAGCAAGAAGGCAAAGGAAGAGTAGGAAAGCACAAGAGGGCATCGAGATCAGCAGCTACAACGAGTTTTTCTTGCAGGTACTAAGTTGCATGTATGTTTTTCTCACTAGTTTTGGCATGCATGGCATATGCATGTGGTTTCTTGGTCATGATATGTCACTAGCATGGAGGATTGCCTGGATTGATAGTGGATTTTCCCAGCCTTTTCATTTCTTGGATAGCCATAGTGTTGTAGGTTTATTTCTTTGTTTTTCTAGTTGGTTTTCATGTTTCCTTTAGCTTGGGTTGAGTTATTAGCTCCTAGAATCCCTAGTTGGAAAAACGCTCTGGAAGCCCGGTAAGCGCCATGGTTGAGTTATTAGTCCTGGAAGCCTTGGTTGGACAAACGCTCTAGAAGCCCTTGGTGGGTTGAGTTACTAGTCCTGGAAGAGCTAGTTGGACAAATGCTCTAGAAGCCCAGAGTAAGTTGTGGGTTGAGTTACTAGTCCTGGAAGCCTTAGTTGGAACAATCGCTCTGGAGTCTTGGAAGGCTTGGGTAGAGACCAATCTGATGATGGCTTTACGATGTACGACCGTGAGGTGGAATCATTGTTTTATGGGTTTAGGTGGTTTGGCCTCTGGAAGCCCTGGATGGTTTTGATTAATGTGTTTCATGAGATCCCACATTCATTCTTAGAATATGGCACGGGGGTGAGTAATTGAAGAGAGAATTAGCTTAGCCACATCTACGGTTGGGTGGTTTGTGGAAGTCCCACAACTAGTTGGACTTTGCATCCTTAATATGAGGTTATTTCTCCTTGTTATTTGATGAGTATTATATTGGTTTATATGTGGATTATATGGCTATTGTTTCCTTGGTATTTATGTTACTATTATGTTGATTATGAGCATGTATTATGACAGTGGTTATGTGTGGCTCTCACAACGTATCTATGGCCTAATGGATGAAACTACAACTAATGCGTTGAGGAATCAATGATTCTTAGAGATCCTCAGATGAGTATGACTCCCTTATGCTTAGATATGTTGTTTAAACCTGTAGATTTTATATTTTTGACATGTTTGATGAAATACCTATCATGGCTAGTAGGGGTCCAGTCAAGTCCTTGTTCAAATACTTGCATTTGTATCATTGTTCTATTGTTATCCTTCAATTCTTAAAGCATCATTTAGTTCTGGGCAATGACCTGGGCTATGGGCTTGAAAAGGTGGCTCAAATCTCGGAGACATAGGCACAACACTGGGCAAAACGGTCCTCAGACACATGCATACCCACGATGTGGGAGCGTCTAGAGCCTCCTAGATACATGCTTGCCTATGTCAAGGGAGTCTCTGGGATTTTAATGGTCAAAAACTTAGTGGGACCTAGGGGATGGTTACCTGAGAGGTTGGGATGGTTCTTGGGAGTCTTGTTGCTAATGTGGAAGGTTTATATGGTGTGTTTTCATCAATTCCACTTCCTTAAGGTGACTTAGGAGATCAAATCATATCATAGTAACTTCTCGTCACATGTTTACCTCGGTTGGCCGGTTACTTGGTTAGTTGTGGGAGGAGGGTGTTACAAAGTGGTATCAGAGCATGGTTCACCCCTCAGACTGGATGGGATGTTTGTTGTTCATGCATTCATGTTAGTTGCATATGTGTTTATTGTGTTGTAAGACCATGTTCTTGTTTCATTTGTATGGTATGGGTTATGGTTGCAGTGAGGTTGCATGGGGATTTGATGGTGTTGTTTTGGAGTGTGTCATCATGAGTGTATGGTTGATTATGAACTGTTTATGCATGTTAGTATTGTGTGTGGTTAAGTGTACAATGTTGTGGTGGTTGTTGTCATGCATGAGGTCATAATATGTGTAGTTGATATGGTTATGCATTGATGACTAGACTCTAGCTAGAATGATGGCTATATGGTTATATGTTTATGTGTTATATTTCTATATGATGTTGTGATTATGTTATACATATATTATGTTGATTTGTTGATCTTTCAGATGAGGTATCCTCCTTGAATTATGCTAAGGTGCGTTGGTTTATTGTGATTTGGCTTAGATGACATGATATACCTTGCAAGAAGAATATCAAAGATGACTAGCAATATGGTAGACCATAGTTCCCGAGACTCTTCTTATGGATCAGATTAGCAGTGTGGTGTTGGGTACTCTTCTGATTTGGCAGACACACTGAGAAGCTTAAAGGAAGAAATAAGGAGTTGTAAGGTAGACAATGATAGAATCATACAGGAACAAGAGAAACAATAAGAGGTAAATGAAATGATACTTTAGAGTTTTTCAGAATTGTAGCAATAGGGACCCCTTCGGATCAGCCATGGGTAGGAGGAAAAAACTAATGGGGCATATGGTAGTAGGTCTCATGGTGAGTATAGGTTAGATAGAGATGACATGATTAGAGATGGTAGGTCTTTGGATACTCCGGATAGGAGAGGTGATGGGCATAGGTATGATTCAAGTTCTAGTTCTGAAAGACATTATGGTCATCATTGTTATCATCCTTATAGGAGGAGTGATAGGGGATACTTTCGAGATGAATTTAAGAAAGAAAATCCACCTACATTTGATAGAGACATCAGAAGAAATCACAGGATGCAGAGGCATGGTTTCTTGGTATGAGGAAGTTCTTCAGGTTGCATGATTATTCAGAGAACATCAAAGCCATAATAGCTACATTTAGTCTCAAAGGTAAAGCAGACATTTGGTGGGGAGATGTGAAGAATATCAGAGGTATTCATGAGGAGGAATTTACTTGGAGTGAGTTCGAGAGACTATTCAAGAAGAATTAACTATCGGAGAGATACTTTTATGACAAGGAAAAAGAATTCTATGACCTAAATATGGGTTCGATGACAGATGAGAAGTACACTAGCAGGTTCTTGGAGCTACTTAGGTATGTGCCTTACCTCAAGGAGGAGAACGCCAAGATTTAGAGATTCATTGGTGGATTATTGATTGCATTCAAAGACAAGATTGAGTTCGATGAGCCTAGATCATTGGAGGAGGCCATATGAAAGCTAAAGCATTTCTATGAGAAATCTAAGCACATATCTGAGACTAAGAAATATTGTAAGGGAAATGATAAGAATAGAGGAAAATGGGACAAGAAGCGAGTAAGACCTCAAGGAACAGGTAATAAAGAGAATGAAGCACCATCGAAGAAGTTCAATGCAACTGATAGAGGACAAGGACTTTGATCCGAGGAGGAGAACAAGGATGGAGGATGGAAGCAAATAGAGTGTTGGACTTATGGCAAAGGTCATCACAGGAGAAATTGTCTGCAGAATCAAGGTGGTAGGGCTCAAATATATAATGCACATGAGGCACAAACTGTTGGGTATATTGATCAAAGCATTCTTCGTATATATGCAGCACTAGATAACAGATAGGTAGACCATCAGGCATCTATCATTGAGATGGATGGTAAGCTTTGTGATCAAGTTGTTTCTATTTTGATTGACCCTAGATCTAATTATAGTTATGTTAGTCCTAAATTGGTGGATAAGTGTGGTTTGAATAAAGAAGTGTGTTGGGCAGCGGATCCCCCCATAGCATGTTTTTGGGGCTTGAAGCCTGAAGTGTTGGTAAACGTAATGTAAAGACCCCACAAAATGTAGGCGCGAAGAGCGAGAGTCTAGAGTTGTCCACCCTAAAATAATGTAATTTAATATAGAATGTGTTGGCCTACCCATGGTCTACGGACCATGCGATTGTATAAATAGAGTGAGGCTCTAAGTGTAAAAGGCAATTTTTTGGTCTGAGCCTTGAAAAGTAATATGGGTTTTTGAATGAGGAATTCGCTCTGAGTCTGTAAGTCCGAGTCTTGGGTTGTAGCAGTAGGAAGAGGCTCTGAAGCTCAGTGCACAGAGGCCTGGTAGAGTCCGTAGCTGTGTGCGTGCAACTGAGTGTGTAGGGCGGAGTTAGGATTGTATCTGAACCGAGGATCAATAAAAGATAAGTTAATTGTGGAATATTTTGTGTCTATGCTTTTGTTATCTTTATGCATCTCTTTACAGTTTATGATTACGCGCACTTGTTATGAGTGTTAAATGATTAATAAGAATATTGGGTATATGCAATTAAGTTAAGATCTATAATAATACTGCAATAAGGATAACAGATCTAGACAACACCTCTTTGCGCTCTTTATAGAGCTATGCGGAAGCAGTCACACAAGCTGCGAAGGACAAATGGTTGTGCGGAGCAATGCAAGTGCATAGGATCAGTTCCCGAACTTCTCGAACTTCATCAAGACATCCTTGGGGTGCAGAAACCTAGTTCCAACACCCTCCCATACTACCTCAGGTGAGACCTCAGTCTGCGCACCACGAACTGTTGTCGAAAGGGCTGGTAGTTTCGAGATTTGTTTGGCTAAATCACTTCTGAACCTAGGTCAGGCCCCAACAAGCCAACAAATGGTCTGTTTCCAGGACTGGGATCTGCCTAAGGGATGTATGATGTCGTGTGACTAGAACCCAACAAAGAAGGAAATTGAATAGTAGTTGGACAAGAAGCTTCATGAGTTCATGACACAGGAAAATAGAACTCCGCAGATATTCGAGAAAAGGTGGCTAGATCACTACGTGTATACGGAATTCCATGATATATTATGTGCATCCTTCTCTTCTAAACTGTATGAGTGGATTGCGAGGTTAGACAACAGCCAGGGAAGGTACAAGCTCGATCAACTGATAGTGTGGACTCTGGAGTTAGTGCTCAGACTAGAGGCATTAGAAGATAAGATTGTGTGAGTTGTGGACCATTGGCTCGACCAGATAATAGGGGGATTTATCACTGATTTCGCAATAGACACGACCATGAGCTATAGCGAAGCAGAACGACGTTTTCTCAAGGGATTGTGAGGTAGGTACATTAAATCCATAAATACCTGGATTAAGATGCTGTTATGTGAAAAGTGGGTTATGCAAATACATTAATGTTTGGAACGACATGGACCGGAAAGATCTACAAAGGTATCGAGGGATTAGGAAACAATCCCTTATTTTCACCTTCATAAGAGAGCAAGGAAGAGCTTGCTCAGGTTTCTCCGAGAAGTGTAGTTTGTTTGATAAGGTAGCACATTCCGCAATTATCACCTCCACTTATGCCATCACCCGCTTCACCTACTTCGCCTCCATCTTCACCCACCCCACCTCCACCAAACCACAGTTCAACATGGCGAGCGTGATCAAGCTACCCGTATTCAGAGGAGTAGGGAATGAGGATCCGAACCAGTTTTGGTTCATGGTAAGAGCAGTGTGGGAAGCACAAGGGGTCACATATGACAACATTAAGAAGGCCACATTGGTGAGCACGCTGTAGAATCATGTGCTAATATGGTATATCAAGCACTATAATGATCACCCAAATGCAGAAATAGTGGAGATCCAGAATGCGTTGAACAAAGAATTTCGCTGGCCGAAATCAGAGACATAGACAATCATTGGATTTAAAGAAATCACGATGCTTCCAAGTGAGACCCCCTGGGATTTGGATCAGAGGCTGAATAGTATAATCCGCAAGGCTAATATGACGCTAACAGATGCGCAACACTGTGCATGGTTTGTGGCGGCTTTGACACCACACCTGAGGACGATGCTGTCACAACAGAAGCTTTCAACCTAGGCCAAAGCGTTGGAAATGGCAATGAGGTTACATGAAACACCAATACAGGATTCAGGATTGGGAGTCCAACAAATCCACATGCAACTATAGAATCTATGCTTGGAGATGCAGAGTTTGAAGCAGGATAGGGCACCACGGCCAGAGGTGCGCGAAGAAGTGTTGTGCATAAAATGCAAAGGCTAGGGCCACGACAAAGACCACTGTCCAGTATTCACGAACTACTTGGTAGGAGGGGGACCAACGGTATTGAGAACAGAGGCACAGGTAGGGCCAAGTGTGGCACCCACACTATGGTGCGTGATCTGTCAAATAGGAGGAAAGCACACAACGGATAATTGTCATTTGTTGCAGAAGTATACAACGACACCCCAACAGCTATTTTGTAATTTTTGTAGGTCGGTGGACCACGACGAGCATACTTATCAAAGCTACGAGTTAATGATGGATTGGATCCAAACATATAGAATGTAGACAAAAACGCGAGGCCTCGACCCAGCCGTAGGGATGGCACACACTGGATTTCAGGGCCAAGGTCGAGGATGAGGAGGAATGGGACCAAGAAGGGGCTGCTGATAGTTAATTTGTTACAATTGCGGAGGACCAAGGCACTACGCTCGTGATTGTACCAACCCAACAAGAGTATCATGTTCATACTATGATCAGTTTGATCATGAAATGGTAGATTTTCCTACACTAATCGCACAAATGTGTGAGAAAGGGGTACTCTAGCCTACTCCGACTCAAAATATTCAAATGATGAGGTCTAAACCACATGAGGAGGACCAAAATGTGAATATACTGCTCAGAAGCAGTGTGACCACAGGGGAAGATAAAGGGAAGCAGCCCAAGGAAGATACATGGGTTCACAAGTCTCCTATAAAGGAAGCTGAGTTTGATTTGGAACGCGCAAAGGAGATGTTTATGGAAGCTAAGAAGAGCTTCGCGGAGGCCTCTACTTCAGGTAGTAAGGATCAACCAGAGACTAAATGGATTCTTCTATCCTTACTAACTTTCTAGAGACATGCATGAAACTGTTGCGCGACAATAAGGCAGTTAAAGGACTACAGGAGTTGATAACTAGGTGCGCAGGGTCAGGGGAACCACGCGTAGTCTGGAAAGTAGGAAAGCATGCATTGCGCATCGACATGGAAATGAGATTGACAGCACAGATTGGTGAATATGAAATGTATCAGGTAATCCTAGACCTGGGTTCAGACGTGAATGTGTTACCAAAGTAGACATGGGAACGCATGGGCAGGCCCGCATTACAGTGGTCCCCTATTCAATTACAAATGGTGAACCAACAGAAGATTTTTCCCATGGGGAGGCTACAAGGGGTAACAATTGATATCGGAGGCACAAGCACACAAACAGACTTTGAAGTAATAGAGATTGTTGATGACAGCAATTCGTATCCTACATTGCTAGGTGATCCAGAGTGGATCCTAAAAACCCTCTAAGTCTTCAATCCTTAAAAACTATCACAAAATATAAACCTTCGAGAATGGTGGATTACCCTATCGGGCAAGAAAAACACTCAAAAATAGTGAAAATAGAGCCTATCGAAGGCCTATCAATGATCCAGATCTGATCGACATATCACAATCTGTGGTGGCAGGCGAACTTAATCAGGCGTGTCCTTATGGAAATTGCAATGGAGATCAAGCATGATTAGACGAGGACCATCGATCAAGTGTGCAGATCTGATGGTCCTGATCTAGCTGAGCTATATTGCATTGTTCGTATGCATGAACAAAGGGACTTAACCCGCGACCCGGAGGATCAGTGATATGCGATTGCGATATTGCAATATTGCATCTCAACTACATAAGGGGTGATGCCAAATAGGCTAGCGACCATGTGATGTGTCGATAGCCGATAAGGTCAATTAGCACAATCGGCGATCAAAGATCCAGAAGGATATGCGATAGCGATATAAAAGTGGACCCGAAGAAGTTATAGGGTAGATGTGATAATATTTCAAGTCCGATAAATGGCCATTTTACGGGTTTTCCTTTGTATTTGGGATTTTTCATAATAAACCCAAATACAAAGGAACTCGCGACTAAGCGACTGTGATAGCAATTTAAAGGTGGACTCGATGAAGTTTACAACAGAGTTAATAATATTTTAAGTCCAGAAAAAGGCGTTTTGGCCGATTTGTACAGTGTTGCTATGTATTTCTCTGTGTAAACAGAGAACGACTGTTTTGGGATTTCTAATGCGTTGATGCTTCATTCTGTTAAAAAACAGGTGGCCACCATCCTTGAAGACGTTTAACAATGATTGTTTAACATTCGGAGGGGATTTGAGTGAACAAAGGCTGGGAGCCAGAGAGCCTGAATGGGAAAACAAACAGACAGATGTTGATTAGCTTAAAAGCCACATAATGATAGAGACAGAGGCAAGAAGTGTTGGGATAGAGAGAAAATAGAGACAGAGAGCGAGAGGGAGAGTCTGTGTACTAAAAAAGACTTGGGGGATCCAAGTAAAGCCCTATTGTTTTATTCCCATTGTGCTGAGACTCAATTTGAGCTCACATTTGTAAAAACT
This sequence comes from Pinus taeda, assembly GCA_000404065.3. NCBI lineage: Eukaryota > Viridiplantae > Streptophyta > Pinopsida > Pinales > Pinaceae > Pinus > Pinus taeda. Next base: position 99,766 of record APFE030673412.1, on the reverse strand, counting down.
CTGCTCTTAAAGACATAATAGAGGGGTCACCACTGAAAGCTAGACCAGGAGATGTTGCCCAAGAGTTTTGGGTGAACTCCTTGATTATTTACTGTGTTATGTGTGTTTGTCTATTATGTTTCTTTAGCTGCTTCATTGTCTATATTATTTGAAATCTTTTCAATCCGTTGCACTAAGTAATATAGGCAAATCCTGCACATGAGTCTATGATACCTTAATATTAGTCTAAGATCTCATTTTCAAATCAAGTGGTATCAGAGCTTTAGGTTTGCTAAGGTTAGACAAGCTTGTGTTGGATCTTTTTTGAATGCTAACTAGGTCCAAGCTCAAACTAGGAAAAGGAGAACTTGTTGAGATGAATCCAAAAATTGGAAGAGTCTATCCTTGGAGGAAAATGGCAAAAGAAACTTCCCTGGGAGTAGAATCTCAATTTATGGAAGGTTTTAAGGAACTTCAGGCCATGGTGGAAGATATGTATGGTGAATTTAAGAAAGGTTGAGGTGAAAGGACTTCAACATCTCAACCAGATAAAGGAGTAGAGGAACCTCTTCTAGATGCCCATCCAGAAGGCAAAGGAAACGAAGAGAGGCCTTCTCCACCATATACTCTGTCATCACCTTCATCATCCTCATCATCTTCTTCATTTAAAACTAGTCCTGAAACGAAAAAGAAGAAAACTTTTGTGATTAAATTAGACGTGAAATTTGATTTGCTAATTTATTATGGAGAATTAAATGTATAAAAGCTAGATAACTGGATTAGATAGATTGATGTATATTGCAAGGTGCAGAACATTGATTCAGAGAGGAGAAAGATTCAGCTAGCTAGCCTTCGCCTTGGGGGAACTGCCCTAGTGTGGTGGGAAGGCAAGACACAAGCTGATCTGAGGAGACATGGTAAAATTATTTCTACCTGGAATGAATTTGTTTATGCCATTAAAAATTAGTTCTATCCTCTAGCTTATATGTAGCAAGCAATGATGAGTTAGCAAACTCTTCGCCAATTAAAGGGCCAAAGTGTACAAAGCTATACCCAGGAATTTAGAAAAAGAGCTTTAACTCTAGGCATATCTCTAGACTCACCTGAAACTTTGTTGAAGTATATAGGTGGTCTGCATAGCTATTTGAAGCACACCATTCTCATGTTTAATCCCACTAGCCTAGATGATGTATCAGTTCAGGCTACACATCTAGAAGCTAGAGGCAAGAATGTGAACCGCGAGTTTGGGGGATCATCAAAACCCTCCGCAAGTAAGAATAAGGAAAAGAAGAAGCTGAAATGGAAGGAGATGAAGGCAAACATTGTACAAAAGGACAAACCTTCATGCACTCACTGCAAGAAGGATGGAAACGATGATGAACACTTTTGGTCTTTACACCTGGAGCTGAAACCTAAGAAGTTCGGTGGTAAGAAGAAGAATATTGTTCCTGCTATTCAGAGAGACTTGAGGTCAGACTCAAGTGATGAGACAACAGTCACAGCCACAAGTATGAAAGGTAAAAATTCTGAAGCATCTGCAAGTAATTCTGCACAATCTATTAATAATGAAGATAATAAGAGGAAAATACATGAGATGTTTCATATTAGAGTTATTTCCAAGAACCAAAAGATTGATACTTTATTTGATAGTGGATCACAAGTAAACTTGATTTCTGAAACAATTGTAAAGAAGTTGGGATTACTAACAACACCTCACAAGAAGCCATATCCATTAAGTTGGGTATGTGATAAAGCAAAGCTACAAGTGACAAGACAATGTAAACTTAAGTTTGCTATTGGGTCAACTTTTGTAGATGAGGTTGAGCTAGATATAGTTCCCTTGGATATACGTGGTATTGTTTTAGGAAGTCCTTACTTGTATGATAGAAAAGCCATTTTCTATAGAACTAAAAATAAGTATCAACTCACTAAAGATGGAATAGAATATATTGTAAGAGCTCATAAACTCAAAAATAACTATTCTCTCATAAACTCAGGGCATATGAAAATAATAGTAAATTCATGCAAGCAATTTTTACTAATGGTTGTAAAGGAAAAGAACCCTGATAAAACCAATGTATTTGAAGGTTGTGATTCTAAACATAAAGTTGATTTAGTTAAAGATGTTTCAGAATATGATATCCTATTTCAAGAACCTAGAGGTTTGCCACCCAAAAGGGAAATAGTACATGATATTCATTTGCAGAAAGATGCTCCATTACCTAACATCGGAATGTACAGGTTATCTACTTTAGAGAATGCAAAGATCAAGAAGCAGGTACAGGAGCTACTCGATAAAGAGTTCATAAGACCAAGCACGTCACCATGTGGATCTCCAATCGTACTGGTGAGAAAGAAAGATGGTTCGTGGAGGATGTGCATTGATTACAGAGCACTGAATAAAATAACAATCAAGAATTGTTATCCTCTTCCTCGCATTAATGATCTATTAGATCAGTTGAAAGAAGCAATTTACTTTTCCAAGTTAGACTTGCGTAGTGGTTATCATTAGGTTAGAGTTGCAGAACAAGATACATGGAAGACTGCTTTCAAAACAGAGCAAGGGTTGTATGAATAGCTGGTTATGCCTTCTGGCTTAACTAATGCTCCTGCCACTTTCATGAGAGTTATGAATTATGTACTCAGACCTTTTATTGATGATTTTGTAATTGTATATTTAGATGGCATTCTTGTTTTCAATAAAACATGGGAAGAACATTTGAACATGTAAAGCAAACTTTGAGACTCAATTTGAGCTCACATTTGTAAAAACTTTGCTTTTGAAGACATAATAGAGAGGTCACCACTGAAAGCTGGACCAGGAGAGGTAGCCCAAGAGTTTTGGGTGAACTCCTTGATTATTTGCTATGTTATGTGTGTTTGTCTATTATTTTTCTTTAACTACTTCATTGTCTATATTATTCACAATCTTTTTGATCTGTTGCACTAAGTAATATAGGCAAATCCTGCACATGAGTCTGTAATACCTTAATATTAGTCTAAGATCTCATTTTCATATCACTAGGAATAGATTGGGCCACCGATATGAATGGAGTCATCAATCTGAAGAAGTAGAAGATGGTATTCGAGAAAAAGTCCCTACACATAGTAGTTCCACTAGACCCAGCCGAAGGAGTGCGCTACACTGAACCTATGCACGATGACGGAAGTGACGATGAGCTAGATTGTCTCTATAAGATAACTACATGAGGTCAGGATTGGGTGAATCCCACTGCAGATGGAAGGATCTCATGGGAGTGCGCAGGTTCCTACACCTTGGATTCAGACAAAGAAGACGAATGCTTGCAAAATCAGTTGAATGAAGTGACAATGTTGAATTGCAACATAATGACTAGATCACTGCGTTATGTAACAACCCAGGCCCGAGATCTACCAACATATGATGGGTTGACAACGGTGGATGAATTCTTGAGCAAGTTTGAGAGCGCAGTACTGAAACAACAACTGTTCGATTTGTTCAAGTGGGCACTGCGTGCGACACCTGCGCGTTGGTGGGGAACACATCAAGGAAATTTTGAAAACTTCTGCGGCTGTAGAAGGATGATGTAGCTACGATTTGGGAAAATGAACTACAGATAGTAGATAAATACGATGGATGTGATGACCTGCGCACGCACCTCACAAAATGGACCAAGGCCTATGGAGAAGAACCTCAGCCTAAATGGGTACACTTATTCTACCATACCCTGGATGTCATACCCATGAATTGGTATACCGAGATGGAACGCCAACATGGTATAAGCGAATGGGATGTCTTGCACGAGGGATTTTTGTTAACATTCACATTTGAAGACTGATGGTTGGATACTGTTGACGACACGCTGCAACCCGTAAAAGCCGCCATCTTCAAAGTACCACAGGAACCACAGGAAGTAGTTCAACCAGCATGGGCAACCCAATTAAGCAATGCCCTAGAATGTTATAATGTACAAGTAGAGGAGGATGATGATGACCCCTGAAATATTAATATTCCAGAAACTAAAGGGTGTCGCGAATTTTGAGGACCATCAATTGAGGATCTCGAGATCACTGCGCCGCTAAAAAAAAGCAGGTAAACATTAGTACAAACGCAAAGCCGAAGTACGCAATGCTTGGGGACCATTGGGATGATGCTACGGTAGATAAGGTCACCGAGTCACTCCAAGAATATCAAGATTTGTTCCCGACCAAAATCACGAACTTAAAGGGAATCATTGGCGACTTAGGGATGATGAATATCACTTTGAAACCAGACACGAGGCCAGTTAAGCAGTGACCTTAACGTTTGAATTTGAAGTATAAAGAAAAGGTCTGCAAAGAATTAAAAAAAATGCTTGTAGCTAGAATTATTGAACCAATAGAAGAATCCGACTGGGTGAGTCCTATGGTAGTACAGGAGAAAAAACAAAAGGGAAAAATTAGAATCTATGTGGACCTCATAAAGCTTAACGACGCCTGTGTTCACGATCCATTCCCGACACCGTTTATAGATAAATTATTGGAGAATGCTGGTAGACAGGAAGCTTACTTATTCACGGATGGCTTCTTGGGATACCATCAAATCAAGATCACATCGGAAGATAGGAGTAAGATAACCTTTGCAACTGAATGGGGTTGTTTTCAATACAATGTTATGCCTTTTGGACTCAAGAACACGCCATCAATATTTTCACGCGTAGTGGTGGCCGCATTCAAGGAATACATCCACAAGTTCTTGAAGGTCTATTTGGACGATTGGATTATATTTGGGTTAGTTAAACACCATATAGCGAGCTTACGTTTGATGTTGGATACTTTCTGACGACACCAGATTACTTTGAATCTTAAAAAGTGCCCCTTCCTTGTCCCCTTTGGAAATCTGCTTGGCCATGTGGTTTGCCAACAAGGCCTGATGGTGGACCCTGTGAAGATTGTCATTATTCTCAATCTGGAAGTGCTGCGAAGTGTCAAACAAATATGCGCCACTTTGGGGATCACTGGTTACTATAGAAAGTTTATTAAGAGCTATGCACAAATAACAGTGCCGATGGAACAATTATTGAAAAAGGACGCTACATATTGTTGGGATGATGATTGTAAGAAAAGTTTGGATATTCTCAAGGAAAAAATGGCATCTACTCCCATCTTGGTCTTCCCAAAATGGGACATCGAATTTCATGTACATGTTGATGCATCATGTATTGCGCTGGGTGTTGTACTTACGCAACGAGGCATAGAAGGCGTGGATCACCCAATCACATTTTCGTATCGGGGCTGTCCAAAGCTGAAAAGAACTATTCTACTATTAAGCATGAAGGATTGGCAATGGTATACGTGCTCCAGAAATACCGCCACTATTTACTTAGTGGGCACTTCAAAATGTATACTGATCATTCTGTGTTGAAATACTTGGTGAACAAGCCTGTGTTGGGGGGGGGGGGTGCATATGCCGATGGTTGTTACTATTTCAAGAATATGACTTTGAGGTCATCGTAAAGCTAAGATGCCAAAATGCAAGACCAGATCACCTATCACGAATTGAGACCAGTGAGGAGCCAACAAATTTGGAGGAAGGATTACCTAATGCACAACTCTTGTAGTGTGGGTTGCAGATGGCCACTTCGAAGATATAATCCATTTCTTAACCACAAGGATTTTGCCATAGGAATATTTAGTCCAAACAGAAGAAGGAATTTGTAGTACGCACGGTGGACTTTTCTGTCATCGCGGGGCATCTCTACAAAATGGGAAACGATGAGATATTGCAAAGAGATGTACCTAAATTTGAACGAGGACAGATCCTTGTGGAAGCACATGGGGGGGCTATAGGAGGACACTATGTAGGATGGGCGATGGCACAGAATATTCTTCGCACTGGGCTATGGTGGCCAACCCTACATCAAGATTCGAAAACATACTCTCGGGTCTACGACATGTGTCAAAGGACTGGGAAACCATCATGACGGGATGAGATGCCACTCAATCCATAGATGACACTGCAACCATTCGAAAAATGGGCAATAGACTTTGTGGGGCCAATCAAACCTCAGGGGAAGACGGGTGCGCGCTACATCATCACCATGATAAAGTACCTGACTTGATGGGCAGAAACATAGCCGGTTAAGGACTGCACAGCCACCACAGTTGTGAAATTTGTGTTCAACAACGTGTTGACACAATTTGGATGCCTGAAAATTTTAATGAGTGACCGCGAAACACACTTCCTAAATGAAACTATCAGCGCACTCAGCATGGAGTTCCAGGTGTATCATCAACAAAGTACATCATACCATCCACAAGCTAATGTGACAGTAGAAGAATTCAAAACGATTCTAGAGACTGTGCTGACCAAGTATGTAACACGTAGTGAAACGACTAGGACCTATGCATACCTGCCGCATTATGGGTATACAGAACCATGTGCAAGAAATTGACGGGCCAGACACCTTTCACGTTAGTCTATGGCACAGAAGCAGTTATGACAATGGAATACATCATACCCAGTTTGTGAATAGCAGCAATGACAGAAATGTCATACCATGAAGCCTTGGAAGAGAGGCTCGCACAATTGGAAGAACTCAAGGAAGAATGGTTTCTAGCGGGATTCCATCAGCAGGTACAGAAATAGTGCGAGAAAGCTTGGCATGATCACCATATCAAGTTGCACACATTCAAGGTAAATGATTTAGTGTTGCTATATGACAGCAAGCTCGAAAAATTTCCTAGAAAATTCAAAATGCATTGGTTGGGACCATATGTGGTAAAGGAGGTCACAGAAAGAGGTTGGGTCCAGCTAGTCAAACTTAACGGAGAGCCCTTCCCAGGAAGAGTAAATGGCAGTCATCCGAAGCCCTACACGGGTGGGCTGGCTATCTGATTAATTGAACAAAGCATAGTCTTCGCGACCCGACAATCCAGACAGAGGTGCAGGACTATAAACACAAGTACTAGAAGCCGACATCAAAGTAGAGAATCAAGTCAGATGCAGAGGATTTTGAAGCAAAAATGGAGTAGATCAAGACAATGGCAGCATGGTGATTTGCGCTACACAGGCACAGTTGGATGGACCTCGTGCAAGGATTGCCACACCAGCCAAGTGACTCGGGACGAGTCATGATGATTGTATTAGGGACCTGTTCGGCAGCGAATCCCCCCATAGCATGTTTTTGGGGCTTGAATCCCGAAAGTTTTGGTCAATGTAATGTAAATACCCTGCAAAATGCGGGTGTGGAGCGCGAAAGTCTAGGGTTGTCCACCCTAAAATAATGTAATTTAATATAGAATGTGTCAGCCTACCCATGGTCCGCGGACCATGGGATTGTATAAATAGAGTGAGGCTCTAAGCGTAAAAGGTAGTTTTTTGGTCTAAGCCTTAAGAAGTAATATGGGTTTTTGAATGAGGAATTCACTCTGAATCTGTAAGTCCGAATCTCGAGTTGTAGTAGTAGGAAGAGGCTTTGCAGCTGAGTGTACAGAGGCCTGGTAGAGTCCGCAGATGTGTGGATGCACCCCTACAGTTGAGTGCACAGGGCAGAGTTTGGATTGTATCTGAACCAACGATTAATAAAAGATAAGTTAATTGTGGAATACTTTGTGTCTATGCTTCTGTTATCTTTATGCATCTCTTTACAGTTTATGATTACACGCACTTGTTATGAGTGTTAAATGATTAATAAGAATATTGGGTATATGCAATTAAGTTAAGATCTATAATAGTAATACAGTAAGGATAACAAATCTAGACAGCACCTCTTCATGCTCTTTATAGAGATGCGCAGAAGCAGTCGCACAAGCTGCGAAGGATAGACGGTTGCGCAGAGCAACGCAAGCACACAAGATCGGTTTTTGAACTTCCCAGACTTCATCAAGACATCCCTGAGGTGCAGAAACCTGGTTACAACACCCTCCCATACTATCTCGAGTGAGACCTCAGTCCATGCACTGTGGACTGTTGTCGAAAGGGCCGGTAGTTTCAGGATTTATTTGGCTAAATCACTTCTGAACCTGGGTCAAGCCCTAACAAGCCAAAAAAGTGCATGCAAAATATTGGTTAGTGCAGTTGGCTATAGGTACAAAGAAGAGAGTTCACGATTGGGTAAGAGCTTGTGCATTTTATTTGAACGTATGCCTACATTAATACATTTGAATGTATTAGTGTTGGGATCATATAGTATGTTGTTGGGCATGGATTGGTTGTACCTTCATAGAACCAAGGTGGATTTTTATGACAAAGCCATTAAGTGCTTGGATGACAATGGGGAACCAAGAGTCTTACAGCGAAGGAAGAAAGCCACATCAGTTAGGATGGTGATAGCTATGCAGGAAAAGTGCAGTCGTAGAAAATGGTGTGGGTTATTTGCCATGCATATCTCTAGTGACAAAGGTAAGGAAATTGAGGATGCAGATGTTTTGAGAAAGTACCTAGTTCTACATCACTTTCAAGATGTGTTTCCCGCTGAGATTTCATAGTTTCAACCCCACAAGGAAGTAGACTTTTCTATTGAGTTGGTGCCAGGGGCAGCTCCAACATCAAAAGAACCATACAGGATGAGCACACCTCAGTGGGTAGAGTTAAAGTTGCAGTTGAAGGAAATGTTGGACAAGGGATACATTAGGCCATCCATCACCATGGGGCGCACCGATATTGTTTGTGAAGAAGAAGGATGGTACTATCAAGTGATGAATTTACTACAGGTAGTTGAAGAAAGTGACCATCAAGAACAAGTATCTGTTACCGAGGATTGATGACTTGTTTGATCAGTTGAAGGGAGCAACAATGTCTCGAAGATTAATCTGAGATTTAGATATCATCAAGTACACATTAAAGAAGAGGACATCTAAAATATAGCTTTCCAGACTAGGTATGGGCATTATGAGTTTTTTGTAGTTCCATTTGGTTAACTAATGCTCCAACTACCTTCATGTGCTTGACTAATAATGTGTTGAGTCCGTATTTGAACAAGTTTGTTATTATGTTCATTGATGATATATTGGTATATTCAAAAAATGAAGAAGAGCATGCTGAGAATTTAGCAGCAGTGTTGAGAATGTTCAGAGAGCATTAGTTGTATGCTAAGCTCAACAAGTGCAATTTCTTTCAGACTGAGGTACACTACTTGGGACATGTGGTTTCTAAGTAAGGCATAACAGTGGACCCAGAAAAGGTAAGAGCTATCATGGAGTGGGCAGCTCCCAGGAATGTGGATGAGGTGAGATATTTCATGGGATTGGCAGGTTATTATGGGAGGTTCATCAAAAAATTCTCACAGATTTCATATCCTATCACATCATTGCAGAGGAAAGGTAAGAGGTTTGAATGGATAGAGGAGTGTGTGACCAATTTTGACCAGCTCAAGCAGTTGTTGACACATGCACCAGTGTCAAAGATCACAGATCTGGACAAAGAGTTTGTAGTATGTATAAATTCTTGGAAGAGAGGACTTGGTGGAGTCCTTATGTAGGATGGATAGGCGGTATGCTATTAGTCACGGAAACTTAATGAGAATGAGAATAACTACTCGACACATGATCTTGAGTTGGCAACGATCATACATGCATTGAAGATGTGGAGGCACTATCTTCTTGGCAGGAGTTTTGTATTGATGAGTGATCACAGTGGGTTGTGGTATCTCTTTGACCAACTAAATCTGAATGGAAGGCAGGCTCGGTGGTTGGCCACGATCAATGAGTTTGATTTTGAGATTAGGTATATCAAAGGTAAAGAGAACAAGGTGGAAGATGCTCTTAGCATGAGGATACATGTAAGTCACATAGAAACTATGAGCTCCCATGGGGTAGACTTACAGGAGAGGATCTTGCAGGTAGGTCAGCAGGATGTCAGGTATATGGAAATTGTGCACAGGTTGCGGCAAAGTACAGGTAGTGGTACAGTTACAAGTGCAGATGCAGGTGCATAGGATGTGAACTATCACTTCATGGCAGATGGATTGGTTAGATTTAGAGACAAGATATATGTTCTAGACAGCAGTGAACTCAGGAAGGTGATCTTGAGGGAGTTTCATGTGAAACCGTATTTAGGTCACCCAGGATATTGACGAAAGTGAAGAAGTTTTACTATTGGCCGAATTTGAAGAGAGACGTAGCAGATTTTGTGGCTCGGTGCTTGGATTGTCAAAAGGTGAAGGAAGAGTGTAAGAATCCAGGTGGACTGCTATAGTTGATTGCGATTCCAGAGTGGAAATGGGTGGTTGTTCCCATGGATTTTATCACAGGTTTGTCGAGGATAGTGAGATAACATGATTCTATCATGGTAGTGGTGGACAAGTTGACCAAGGTAGCACACTTCATTCCAGTGAAGTCTACATTATCAACGAGCGATGTAGCAAAAGTATTCATCAGGGACGTGGTCAGATTGCATAGAGTTTCGAAAATTATTGTGTCAGACAGAGATGTGATGTTCACTTCAAAGTTTTGGAAGGAGTTATTTGTAGGTTTTGGCACAGAGTTGGACTTCAATACAGATTATCATTCGTAGACAGATGGAAAGATAGAGAGTGTCAACAGGATATTGCAGGACTTTTTGAGGATGTATGTGATGCTTCAACAATGGAAGTGGGAAGAGTACCTTCCACTGATAGAGTTCTCTTACAACAATGGGTACTAGGAGTCATTGAGGATGAGTCTATTTGAGACATTGTATGGGCAGAGTTGTAATACTCGCATCAGTAGGAGTGATCTAGTTAACGGGGTGTTGATTAGACCAGACATGTTGGAAAACATGGAGCAGGGAATACAGGTAATCAAGAAGAATTTGAAAGCAACACAGGATAGGAAGAATATCTATGTAGATAGGAATAGGTTGTTTAAGGAGTTCCAGGTTGGGGAACATGTGTACTTGCACATCAAACCGAAGAAGAGCTCCTTGCAGATTGGATCATATGCCAAGATGGCACCCCAGTTTTGTGGACCTTTTAGTATTATTGAGAGGATTGGATCAGTAGCCTATTGACTTGCACTACCTCCAATAGTAAAAGTCCATGATGTTTTCCATGTGTCATTGCTTAAGAAGTATGTTAAATATTTTGATCACGTGATTGACTGGTTTGTATCGCAAGTCGAGCCAAACAAATAATTCCAGCTGGAGCCTCAATGTATATTGCAAAGAAAGATGCTCATGCGCTGGAACAAAGCAATCGAGTAGGGTAAAGTGAAATGGAAGCACTTTGAGCCCGATGAAGCTACATGGGAGATGATGAATCTGATGCAGGCTATGTATCATTCCGTATTCACTAGTTTAGTGGATGTTTTGGTATATGTATTTGGTCTATGTTTTTGGTACATGTTTTGGTGATGTTTGGTATATGTACATATGTATATGGATGTAAATACTGCCACGAGATATGTTATAAAGCTCCAATAAGCAGTATGGGTGTCATGTCATTATGATATTATACTTGTTATGTTGTCACGTTAGTTTTCTTCTCAGTAGGATGATCATTGCAAGTATTGCAATGAGAAAACTTATAAATCTCCATGGGCAATATGTTTTTCTTAAAACAACCTTGCTAGTTGTAGGTTCTATTGAACATCGAGGACGTTGTTCCCCCAAGGGCGAGGGTAGAGTAACAAACCTAGTGAAAATTCCATGTAATAAAAGTTAATAAAGTAAAAATAATAACCATGGTTAATGAGACACTTATTCCAAGTTGAATGTTGGGAAAAAGCATAGTGATGGGGATCACTTGATCTTTGAAGTGGCATTTTGGCACATTTATTTATGAAAATAATGGAAATTAGGAGAAAAGGGAGGTGATAGGTCACAACTTTCATGTGAGGAGGAAAATAATGGAAAATGAAGAAAATAAAGGCCTCAATAATGCAAAGGCTTCTGAGGATTAGTACATAGACTTTTGTCAATTCAGTTTTGGAGCTCTCTCTCTATTCTCTCTCTCATACTCTTGGACACTTAGAGTTTTCTTGGAGCACTTTTGGAGGAGTGTGACATACTTGGAGTTTTGGAGCAAGAACGCAAAGGAAGAGAAGGAAAGCACAAGAGTACATCAGGATCAACAACTACAATGCGTTTTTCTTGCAGGTACCGAGTTGCATGTATGTTTTTCTCAATATTTTTGGTAGGCATGGTTTATGCATGTGGTTTCTTGGTCATTATATCACATTGGCATGGAGCATTGCCTGGATTGATAGTGGATTTTCCTAGTCTTGTCATTTCCTGGATAGCCATGGTGTTGTGGTCTATTTCTTTATTTTTCTGGTTGGTTTTCATGTTACCTTTAGCTTGGGTTGAGTTATTAGTTCCTGGAAGCCCTAGTTGGAAAAAAATCTGGAATCCTTGTAACATATTGGGTTGAGTTATTAGTCCTAGAAGTCTTGGTTTGACAAATGCTTTGGAAGCCCTTGGTGGGTTAAGTTACTAGTACTAGAAGCCCTGGTTGGGCAAACACACTGGAAGCCTGAGTCCGCTATGGGTTGAGTTACCAGTCTTGGAAGCCTTGGTTGGAACAAATGCTCTGGTGCCCTAGAAGGCTTGGGTAGAGACTAATCTGGTGATGGTTTTGTGATGTCCGAACGTGAGGTGGAATAACTATTTGATGGGTTGAGGTGGTTTGGCCTCTGGAAGCCCTTGATGGTTTTGATTGATGTGTTTCATGAGAACCCACATTCATGCTTGGAATATGGCATGTGGGTGATTGGCTAAAGAGAGAATTGGGTTAGCTAGGTCTATGATCGGTTGGTTCATGGAAGTCCCATAACTGGTTGGCCTTTGCACCATTTATGTGAGGTTATTACTCCTTGTTATTTCATGAGTATTATAGTGGTTTATATGTGGATTATATGGTTGTTGTTTCCTTGGTATTGTTGTTGCTATTATGCTGGTTATGAACATGTATTATGACAATGGCTATGTATGGATCTCACAATGTATCTATGGCCTAATGGATGAAACTACAGCTAATGTATTGAGGCATCAACGATTCTTAGCGATCCTTAGATGAGTATGAGACCCCTATGCTCAAAACTGTCATTTAAACCTGTAGATTTCATATCTGTGACATGTTTGACAAAATGTTTGTCATGGCTAGTAGGGGTTCAATCAAGTCCTTGTTCAAGTGATTGCATTTGTATCATTGTTCTATTGTTATCCTTCAATTTTGAAAGTGTCATTTAGTTTTCGGCAGTGACCTAGGCTATGGGCCTGAAAAAGTGGCTCAAATCTCGGAGACACGTGCAAAACAATGGGCAAAACATTCCTTGGATGCATGCATACCCATTCTATGGGAGTGTCTATATGCATGTTTTCCTATGTCAAGGGAGAAGCTATGGGTTTAATGGTCAAAACAATCAGTGGGATTGAGGGTTTGGTTATCTGAGAGATTGGGATGGTTCCTGGGAGTCCTGTTGCTAATGTGGAAGGTATGTATGGTGTGTTTTCATCAATTCCACTTCCATAAGGTGACTTAGGAGGTTGAATCATATCATAGTAACTTCTCGTCACATGTTTACCATAGTTGGTTGGTTACTTGGGTAGATGTGTGAGGAGAGTGTTACAGGTATGTATAAGATCCATCAGTTTGTAGATTGATGAAATCCCTATATGGTCTTAGGCAGGCACCTCGAGCTTGGTATGCCAAGATGGATTCATATATTCTCTCGAAATCTTTTCAAATATGTAAATATGATCCTAATATGTGTATTTTGAAAGAAATAGACTCTCTTTTTATTATAGTACTCTATGTATGATTTCCTTATCACTGGTAATTTAGTGGCTTTTATTTAAGTAATGAAATCCATTCTATGTAATAGATTCTCAATTACTAATATGGTATTATTGCCATACTTTCTTGGCCTTGATATCATCCAAAATGACAATGGGATCAAGTTGACTGAATCCACATATGCTAGTGAAATTCTTGATAGATTTTAGATAACTAGTTGCAAGGAAATTCCTACTCATTTCCTTTTAGGAGTTAATTTAGAGGGTGGAAATGCTACAACACTAGTAGTCTACTAGATATAGAAAATTGATTGGAAGTAGTGTATACCTTACACTTTCTGGACCAAACATATCATATGTAGTTGGAATAGTTTCTAGGTACATGCAAGAACCACATGAGCTACATTAGAAATCAACTAAGAGGATTCTTATATATATCAAAGGAAGTATTATCTATGGATTAAATTATGTAGCAAGATATTCCTTTGATCTTGTTTTATATATATATATATAGATAGATAGACTCATATTGGCCTTGTGATAGCATAGATCGAAAGTCTGCATTATGATATGTTCTCTACCTTTGTTTTGGTCCTATATAGTGTTTGAGCAAGAAGTAGACAATTATTGATCTTTCCTTAGTAAAGGTAGAACACAAGGGTGCAATGAAGGTGGTTACTTAAACAATATGTTTGTAGAAATTTTTGGTGGAGCTTAGTGTATATATACGACTTCCTACATTGATATTATGTGATAACTAGAGTACAATCAAGTTTTGTAGAGTCCCAATCCAAAGATAGTAAAACAAGCACATTGAGGTTTGAATCTAATACATTAGAGAGAATATCCATATAAGATTCATTGATATGAAATATTGTCATTCTTTTAAGTAGATTGTAGACATCTTCACCAATAGTTTCACCCAATGCAGATTCACATCTTTGTGAGATTTGTTAGGGATGAAGGATAAAGCTGCCTAGCAGCTATACTTTTTGACATAAGAACTATTATTTTGAGGGGATGGTGGGGGTGTTCATCCTAATACGTTTTAACCCTTTACCTCACTTTATATTTGATTTATGTGTACATGAGTACCTAACATTGCTAAAAATTACTAGGAATCGTCAACAAGGATACTCCATGATAGTGTTTCAAGGGGGTTGATGGGGTACCTTGAACTCAGGGGTTCATCGGACCTCATTATGACCTATACTCATTGTATCATTATTTTGAAATCAAAATTTTCATTACAGAAAAACCTGCAGGTGTTAATAAATGAACACATCACCAGAGTTAACATATCCTCAAGAGGTTGTTAGGCAAATGTCAAGAAACATGCGGGGAGTGCTGACTTTCATTCATCCAACAATATTCACCCCCCCCCCCACCTGATGTGACCCAGATATTTTTTGAACTTAACACCTTTGGATCTAATACCACTTTTGGAATCACAATTGGTATTACACCAAAACTCATAAGAGCTAGTAAACAGATGCATCACTAGAGTTAACGGATCCTTAAGAGGTTGTTAGGAACATGTCAGGAAACATGTGGGGAGCATTGAATTTCATTCATCCAACACATTCGAATCTCTTCAATACATTATTAGTCCCACATATGACCACTTCTCTTTCACAACTGAACATTCCCTATCATTTTGGATCATCCTTTTTTTTTAGATTTTTTCTATTTTTAGTAAGTCTATTTTTAGCAATGGGTGCCACCTAAGATGACATGTGGCAATGTATGGACAAAAAATAAGTTATGAAATGGTGATATCGTCTCAAATTTTATCCCTCAAGTCCCTAACATGAATTACCTCTCTTATTTTGGGAAACTACCTTATCCACTCACCTACTAGCCTTTCTATTGACTTTTAGTTCCATTTTTGGCGTTTACATGGGTATTGATTGCATGTGAGATTTATTATATCATTTTTAATTGGTTTCAAACTCCAATTACTTTTATTTCACTCTTTTATTATAATTTTTTTTAATTTAAGGGTCTCCCACTCCAATTTTGGATTTTTAGCTAATTCTGGGAAAGTACTCTAGTTATTTGAGTGCATGCATGATGGAATCCCAACCTAATTCGAATTGGTTTTTCATCCTGGAGAGTATACACATTGTATTCATGTTCAAAAATAGTAATATATCATATTTTCATATCACGTCTCTTGTGTAATCTGTATTGCATCTTTGGTAACTACTTAGTCAATTTTTTAAGCAATTTTTCTCTCTCCTATCTTCTTTTGCTATGGATAGTATAGTATTTCTTCACACATAGATCTTAATCGTATGTTTAAAATCCTACATTGGGAAATTTTTCTCTTCCCACCAGCTATACTCATTTTTTACTTTATTTTTGTGAAACTCAATCCATTTTTCTGAGTGTTCACTTGTTTGTTGGGTTGTGTAAACAAGTCTTCGGTCATTTGGTGTGAGTTTAGATGGATAGTTTTAGGGTTTGTTTTGATATCGCAACCATAATCAACCCCTTTCACATGTAATTTTATTAGCTAACAACCAATAGTATATTTTTTATTAATAAGGGTTAAATCGACCACCAAAACACTAGATTATGCGTATGGGATGCATTGGGTTTGAGCTACAATAATAATTTGCATCATCCTTTCTTTGTAGAGAAAAGAGACTACCACCTATAGTCAATCTCAAATAAAAACTAGTTGAAACAAAACCATTAATCTCCAAAGGATTACACTCATATTTGTGATTGTAAATCCAAATTTTGTTCCAATGTGAGTAGTAAAAATAGAATGCATTGAAATTTGAGTAGAGTGTTGAACCAAAACTTTACAAATAATTTGTTTAGTTAACAATATATGAAATAATTTGTATTTATAAAGAATGATTTGACCACCAAAACACTATATTATGCATATGGAAAGCATTGGGTTTTAGCTACAATAATCATTTGTATCATCTTTTCTTTATAGAGAGAAGATATTGCCACCTACATCCAAGTTATTAAAAAACAGACACTAATAGCAAAAGGGGTTACACTTATATTCATTATTGTTAATGTGATGTTTGTTTGTTGATAGTAAAAATAGAATGCATTGAAATTTGAGTAGATAGTTTAAATAAAACTAGATTGAGAAGCAAATTCATTCTGCGACATGTATCCATGTTGATGAAAAGGATAGGCCATAGACTTATCATTTATGGACCAAATCATCAACAACTAGGATGGTAAACTTGTTCTTAACAATTATTTTGTTGAGAGCAAAAAAATAAAGACATGTGCACCAAGTGCATTATTTTTTAATAACCATGATAACTAGAGATTAATTAGGAGTGGTACTAGGATTGATGATACCAATAGTTAGCAATACTTGAATGATCTTTCTAATTTCATTATTTTGAGAAAATGGGTGGTAATAAGGGTGTACATTAGGTAGCAGGCTACTTGGTATGAGTGGAATATAATGATCATGTGCATTGTGAGATGATGGGAGGCCATGAGGGATTTCATAGAGTAATTGGTGTTTGTGAAAACATAATTGCATGTTAGGATGGATGGGTTGGGAAAGGGTATTGAAGGCTTAAATGGAATAGCATTGGGAAACAATACTTCAATATCCTTTTTAAGGACTTTTCCATGTAATGTGAGTTGATGATCTCTCTAGAATTGATTCTGATTCCTTGGAAAGTGTAGTGATTCCCATCCTATTAGAAACTTATGTATATATACCTAAAATCCATGGTGATGGTACCTAGTGTCCTTCACCATTCTCCAACCAAAATAATGTCACAACAATTCACTTCAATAGAAAACATGCAAGGTTTTAAGGAATAATCTTCCATTTGAAGCCATACCTTTTCACAAGAACCCATTCATTTCATTGAACCTCCATCCATGATATGAAAGTTGGTTATATCATGGATCTAACAATGTGTCTCTTTGGCTACCTAATAATGAGTAATGTTATGGACTCTACCATCATTAACAAGGATAATGAATTTATGATGCTTGATAAAACGCTAGTCATGTTATGTAGGGAGATTCGAGGTTCAACATCTAGTTCATCAGAGAGAAGAATGCCATCAATTAGCTGAGGAAGAGATTCTCTAGGTATGGCATAGATGTATTCCTCTAAAACCTTCTTACAAATTTCCATACAAAGTTTTTGTTCCTTAAATTTATGTCTACGAAAAACATTCTCATCATACTTGTAGTAGAGACCTTAAGTTGACATTCTACCATTTCAACATAGGTTAATTTGTGGATATTGAGAGAGGAAAGAGAGAGACTATTAGGACAAAGATGAGGAGTAGGGATGTTTTATTTATTTTTGAATTAACAAAATATTGGTCTTCTGTTATTCTCTTGACTTGCGAGAAATCTAGAATACCATAAATATGAAACAATATAGCCCAAAATACAAAATTATCACATGAAATGAGACAAACTACAATATATTTTATTATACAAAAGCATAATACAATGTTCACTTGCCTCTTCGAGGGGGAAACCTCCAACAGAGCAGAGCTCAATTACAATAAGACTCGATGATCTTTCCCCTACTAACTGAGACTATTTATAGCTTAATGACATCCAAAACCCTAACTACTACTGGTCCCTTGCATAACATGGGCTAACCACTTTATTCATTAACTATGGCCTATTTACAACTAATTGTGGTCCCTTTTCTATAATGTGATTCAACCACTTACAATTATTATTAATGCGGATAACCGCTTATGGGCTTTATTGACTCTCTAACTAACTATGACACTTACTAGGCCCCTTAGGCTTATTACATAAATAAAGGGGTTAAGGTTGGACACTAAAATTCCCTCCCCCATCAAAAGAAAGTGTGTCCTCAAGGATGAAGCTGCAAAAACTTCTGAAGAATAGTGGTTGGTTCCCATGTCGCATCTTCTAGAGAGGTGCCTTTCCACTTGATGAGGACTTCCTTGATCATGCATCCATGGAGATGTCTTACTTAAGTATCGAGGACCTATTTTGGTTGGAGTCAAAGTGATCCTTCCACATCCAATTCTGGCAGACTTGTTTGAACCCTCCAATTGTTTCCCACCACTTTCTTGAGGCATGATACATGGAAGAATGGATGGAATTTTGAATTAGTTGGTGAGGCTAGTTTGTAAGCGACTGCTCCTATGCATTGAATTATCTGATAAGGCCCATAGAATTTTGGTGCTAGTTTTTGGTAGCCCTTTTCTTTGAGAGATGTTTGCTTATACTGTTGGAGTCACAGGAATACCTTATGTTGGTCAACTTGTTGCTTTATCCTGTTATGAGCTTGATGTAGATTATCTTTGAGAAGAGCGATCATGGGGACACAGTTCTGTAGGTGCTAATCAACTGGCTTTACTTTGGAACATCCAGGGATATAAGAAACTGATCAAGAGGAGAGTTGGCCATGCATTGCCTCATATGGCGTCATCTTGGTGGCTTAATAATAGTTATTATTATACCACCATTCAGCTAAAGGCAGCCACTGTACCCATTTATGTTGCTTGTTTGAAGTGAAGCATCTCAGATAGGTCTCCAAACATTTGTTGATTGCTTCTGTTTGACCATCGGTTTGGGGATGATAAGTTGTACTTAGTTGGAGTTGCGTGCCCTGGAGCTTGAAAAGTTCCTTATAAAATTTACTAGTGAAAGTGGGGTCTCGATCAGACACAATGGAAGTTGGCATGCCATGCAGTTTGAAGATATGGTCCAAGGAAACTTGAGCCACCAATGCTGGGGTAAATGGGTGTGGTAGAGTGCAAAAATTAGCATATTTGGAAAGTCTTTCAACAACCACTATGATGACTGATTTGTTTCCTGACTTTGGGAGACCAATAATGAAATTCGTGGAAACATCCATCTAGACAGAAGCAGGGAGTGGAAATAGTTGTAAGTTTCCCGACAACTTGATTGTTTCCCCTTTATTACGTTGGCATACATCACATTCAGCTAAAAAAGTAGGAATGTAGTTCTTCATGTTGGTCCAAAAGAAAGAACGACATGCTAATGCATAAGTATTTTGAAAGCATGAATTTCCTATAATCGAAGATGAGTGCAACTCATCCAAGATGCAGGTTTTGAGGGTGGACATAGGGGATAGTGTTATAGACATTTTTGGGCACTTCAACCCCAATCACAAATGTCCATAAAATGAGGGCTCTTAAGTCCCTAAAAGTGTTTCTTCACTGCCTAAAGGAACAAGGTCAACTGATTACATCATCTCCCAAAAGTTCTCCACTGAAATATGCTCATAAATGGTCAAAAATGGACCATACTGAAAGCTCAATGCAGATGGTGCGATGCATATCACCTTCCCAATGTATAGGGTGCGATGGTCGGGAATGGACAAATGGCAGGGACAAAAATGTGAGGTGGAAGATCATGGAATCTTCCATAAGCTTCCCCTTTGACACTTGCCACTCCATTTTCGACTAGGGATGAGTAAGAGATCATCATTCTCCAAGTGGAAGCAGGAACTATCAAAGAGAAGATACTAATCAAGATCCCAAAAGATGACTCACCTCTCTGTAATCATCTATATATGGATCCATCATCACAGAGATCCAGAGGCTAGAATTTTGTATCTTATAGAGAAGTACTGTTGGTATTCTGGTGTACATTCACAGTGTTGGACGATCTAGCTTTGCTTGAGGTGAAGAAGGGCTTCTTAGCTGGAGGATGATGCTGGGTCAGAGCACATGGTTGTAATCTTCTTGCTACTTTTCATCTGAATAAAGCTATTCTTGTTTCCTTCCATATTCTTGTGTACTTGTTTATATATACATGTATATGGTTAATGCACATCTCATCCTGCATTATTTATGAATTTAGATCCTTGTTTCTTGCATAGTAGTATGCTGCTGTGATTCCATAGGTCCTTTTGAAGCTGGGCAGACAAAGAGGAAGTGATGAAACTCTATAAAAAAAGAGAGGAAATCGAGCACAAGACTCAGGTTGGCCCTCTTGGTTCTCCTCTCATCTCTTTTCATAAAAGGAAACAATAGTAGACTTTGATTGTTTGTTTCTAAGATAGCCACCCATCTTAGTGGGAATAGCAGCATCCAAGTGGACACTATTCCTGTATAAAAATAGTACAAGCTTACATAATGATCATGGCTAGAACTATTATAGATTAAGGGGCTTTCATGAGCATCCTTTCCTCAACTGCTTGGAAAGTGCTTGGTTCACCATCGCTTCTGCCTGAGATTCGAATTTTTTCAAGCTTCAATAAAGGAACCAATCGACCGTTAGGGATCCTTCCAAATTTTCCTATAACTTTGAGAAGGGAAACCACTCATCTAAACATGATGGTAGTCCAAGTACCACTATGTTACAATCTACTCCTTAGACATGACTACATTTACAACATGGGAGCTATTGTTTCCTCACTCTTTCGAGTAATGTGTTTCCCGTATGAAGGCAGAATGGTCTAGTTCATTGACCAGCTTTCGTTCCCCGGTTCAAACATGGCTACTAGTCAAATGCCATCCCTAAATGGTCTTTTTGCACAAGGAATATCTCATCAACCTCCAGTCCATCCACCTAATGACTGCGAGTGATTCGGTGAATGTGACAAAACCCAAGGGGCACACTCCCTGGCTTTCTTCGGCAAGAAAACCCCAGATAAAAGATAGGTTTCCTCGTAGGATATATGACTATTCTGACACACCCATCCATTTAGGAAAATGGGATTAGTCTAGAATATGATTTCCTCGTCGAAGCTTATGTGATTGGAAGCTCACACCATTCACCTTTGTTTATTTTGATGGACAGAGCCAAGGAAGTGTTTTGTCTACAATGTGGACTAAACAACCATGCTTTTATGCAAGAACTTCCATATGGTAACACAGAAACTCTACTTTTCTTTATGCCTGGGGGCATGCAAACCTTTTCTATGCAAGTGAAAAGCGACCAACGTAACTCTAACCTCGTAGTTTTTACTAACTTCAACTGCTTAAGTTAGGTGATTGGTCTGGTCAACCATTCACCTTTGCAAGGGCCGACGTCACTGGCAAAGTAAAGGAAATGTTTCTACAAAACTATCCTACCTAACCTTAGTAGTTCATTAACCCTTAGGATAGTAGTTGGTTGTTCCTAGCTTGCATTCAAAAGGCTCTAGAGAAAAGTTTCGCATGGGCCAAGTTCCCTTAAAAATGAACCTACTAATGAGAGACATCCTTATTAAACGATTGGCATGAGCAGGTTTATGTGAAGTTCAAGCTCGTTAAAAAATAAAACTAGCAATGAGCATATGTTCCCCCAGAGTTCAAGCTCATTAAAAAATGAGCCCACCAACGAGTAGGTTTATGCGAAGTTCAAGCTCATTAAAAAATAAACCTAGCGATGAGCATATGTTTCCCCAGAGTTCAATCTCATTAAAAAATGAACCCACCTTTAGTAAATAACCTTTGTGGTCACATTGCTATTAGCTTTTGAGCCTTGGTCATGTTCTTACCATCTCCTTCACTCTTTTTAGCCAATCATATGCCTCCACTTGATTGTTTACCCTTTTTAGAAACAGCTACAACAAGTGATTATGTATGCCACCTTCTTTACACTACTATGATTGAAAAGTTTCCAAACTTACCTAGAATCAGCTGCTAGCTGAAAATATCACTCATTCCTTAAAAACGAGTCTCTTTTAAGCTCTTTTCAGACTCGTAAAATATAAAAAGATTGCCGAGCAATTGGCCTCTCCTGCTCGTTAAAGTGATTGGAAGTGCCATCCCTCCTCTATATTTTAATCTTTTTGGACCTAAGGGATCATTACACAAAACAATCAAGCGCTTGTCTTGTTCGGCTCGCTAAAACTATCAAAAAGTCATCCCTTTCGTATTATTTTATACTTTTTCGAACTTAAGGGATTATACTAGAAAAAGGACTACTAGAGTTTCCTTTCCATGTCTTTTCAGAATCTCTAAAATTGAAAATGA
Organism: Pinus taeda; assembly: GCA_000404065.3. Taxonomy (NCBI): domain Eukaryota; kingdom Viridiplantae; phylum Streptophyta; class Pinopsida; order Pinales; family Pinaceae; genus Pinus; species Pinus taeda. The sequence continues at coordinate 77,182 of APFE030673412.1, read as the reverse complement.
CCAGGTTATCTTTGTCGTTAAACTCGTTAAAAAAATAGTGACAAACTTGTCCATGTGGATAAGAGCGAGTTTCATTGTATCTAGGCCCGCTAAAATATAGCGATAGGTTTACCCCAAGGGAAAATTATAGAACAATCATATGTTATCCTCCTCAAGCTTGACAAAAATAAAGAGGTATTGGTCAGAAATGACTGGGGAAAAATTAGGAAGAAAACTTGAAGAACGTCATTGGTAGCAAGTCGCTCTTCATTGGTAGCAAGTCGCTCTTGAACATGACACTTTCACTCCATCACCATGATTGAGTCAGGTTGGGTTCTTCCATTCACTGGTCATATTACCATTGGTCTTCCATACCATCCATTTTTGGGGTTAATGCTACCAATCCATTTCAGTGTCGCCGATATGTTAAAGAAAAGTCGCTCAGAGAATTCACTAACCCAGCTTATGTCTCATCCATTGCAATACCTTCAAGCTCCATTTTTCATGACTGCCACCGTGAACCTTGTATCATCAGGTTGTTTTCACCTACACAAAATCATTTTCTCTGTTTCGTGTCATAGATGTGGGATTCATTAAGGCCCTCCTATGATGGGTCACTTCTTGTCAACATCAGCTCATTATCCAAGAAGTTGACTTAGGAACAACCCTTTAAGTACTTTGAAGCTTGCATGCCTTAATGGAAAGTTTCTTACTTCTAGCGATAGGTTTACCTCAATGGCCTTCGACCGCAAGATTTTTCGTGGTGTTCAACATCAGCTCATGTATTCACACCACCTAAATTGTACTGCAATACCTTGAGGGTCATTATCATTATCTGTGATTCCTCTCACGTCTATTAACAACTTACATCATTGGTTGGTAATGAGGTGATGTCTTTCCATGTTCGACATCAGAACATCTTTTCACATGGATCGACTTGTACTTTGGGCGAAGATTGAACAAGTTTAAAGACCTCAGATCTAGTTTCATCCATCTAGGCTGCGATATATTTAGGAAAATAAAGACATCAAATGTACTCCATAGCTGCACAGATAATCATCCAAGCTAAGGGATGATGGCTCTACCAGAATCATCAGTCTGCCACACAGACGATTGTCTGTCCTATGTACATAAAAATGAATTTATAGAGCCAAGAATGGGAATTCTCACCTCAGCTAAATCATGAAAATATTATGAAGATAATGTATTGTACTGTGTCTTATTACAGGTCACCTTCCAGTTCGAAAAACCTCGGATCCTCATGATCAAGCATTTCACCCGACATCAGAAGATTTACGACCTCATGCTTTAGGGGGAAACTATTATAGAGATATTTGGGAATTGAAACCCCAATAACATATGTCCATAAACCAAGGACTTCTAAACCCCTAAAAGTGTTGTTTAATTTCCCAAAAGTTCTCCCTGAAAAATTGCTCTGAGCTAGTCCAAACTGGACCATACAGACTGCTTCATGCTAAGGGTATGATGCATCTCACCTGCTACACAAAAAGGGTGCAAAGCATACCGAAATTCCCTTCTGTAGGGTGCAATGAGCGAGAGCAGACAAATGGCAAAGGCAGTTTTCTAGGTGGAAACCCAGAGAATCTTCTAGAAACTACTCATATGACACTTGCCTCTCTAAATTCGCCCAGGGATGAGTAAGAGATCATGAAATCTCCAAGTGGAACCAAGAACTATCAGTGAAATGACACTAATCAAAATCCCAGAAGCTGACTCACCCCTTGCAAATATCTATATATGGATCCCTCATCCTAGAGATCCAGAGGCTGGAATTTTGTATCTTGTAAGGAAGTGTTGTTGGTTTCTCTGTGAAGCATTGTATTATTGGGTGATCTAGCTTTTCATGAGGTGAAGAGGGCTTTCATGCTAGGAGGATCACGCTGGATTAGATAGCTGGGTTGTAATCCTCTCTTCTACTACTCTATCAATAAAGCTATTTGAGTTTTCCTCCATATACTTGTATATTTCTGAATCTTGTATTTGTGTATGCATTTGTATGGTTAATGTACATCTGATCCTATATTGTTTATGGTTATCAATTGTGGAGCTATAAAAAGGGTCTCTTTCACCTCTAATTACCTCACATTAATATGTCAATCTGGGAATGTTTTGTTATTTCAAAGAGTATCTCAGACTGAGGCTTTCATTTGTCAGAGTAATGCTAGGATCACAGTGTTTGAAAATACAAGAGTAAACGGAAGCTTGTTTACAACTAACTACTTCAAAAGATTAAACCACACATTCAAAGAACTAAGTAATTTATCATTCTAGGGTTCGGTAGCGATAACCCATCCCTTTGGAAACTGATGGAAAAGGAAACCAGAGAACAAATCGTGGATCTGGGAGCTGGACAATAGATGTCAATGCTCACTACAGCTTGAGATCATTCTTCACACCAAAATAAAAAATGACAAGAAATGAAACGAAAAATAAGAAATGGAACAACAATTAAGAAATAGAATAGCAGTCCTGAAATGGAATAGCAATTATGAAATAGAACAAAAAATCTAAAATGGAACAACAAACCTGAAATGGAACAACAACTAAGTCTAACAAGTAGTACCACCTTAGTCTATAAGATCAAATGTACTAATCGTAATCTATAGGAATCAAATGACAATCCTTCACTCTTAAGGACAGATTGAATAACACACACAAATGGAACAACAATGATTACTGATGAATTATAGAACAGCGCTTGAAAACCATATATACACACAGCACACTTAAATAGTAATCTGATCCAATTATCACCTCAGTTAGAAAGAGTATGAATGCATTTCAAAATAGAATAGCATTGGTTATAAATCCAACAATCACAAAGAACATCACTTCCAAGATGAATTCCATAATGTTAATGAACATGTGCACAGCACAAAGGCTCTGTAGTTAAATAGTAACAGTATTCTGTAAAGACTAGCAGTATTATATCAACACCTTAAAGGAACAGTGATACGATGTAGACTCAATACAATAGTTCTATCTTTAGAAACCTTAATAATTTAAGCATAACAGAGCATGTGATGTAAACTTACAAAACACATCAGATTACCAAATAACGTCAATAAGCAAACCACGCATGAACCAAATGTAATGGTACAGGAGCAAGTGTCCTCTAGGGCCGGGCCCTTAGCCTCCAGGGGTACACTGCTTGAAGTTATTCTAGACTCAAAGATGAAATAATAACCATGTTTGTATTAATGCATAAAGTGAAATTACAATAGATTAGTTCTTAATGAGACTTGATGATCAAAGTTTTGATCTTAAAGGAATTTACATAAAACATAACAACATCTCCCCCCTCGAGCTAATAGTGCTACCCCTTTTATAAGGGTGAAGGCAAAGATATCTAAGTGCAAAAAATAGATAAAGTAGCGATCCCTCAGGATCAAGGATCCTGAGGGGTTCGCCGAACCGTTAGTCCAAGGCCATTTCTTTTCTTTCCTGCGCCGAGCTAACATCTCCACTTCCTTTCCAGGGCTGATTTGCTTTGATTTGCTTTTCCTTGTTTGCATACGGTCTCCTGTCAAAGTGACAACGGCTAACCCGTCCTTATCCTTTCCTTAGGAATGAAAACTTCTCATTTTTCCTTCTTCCTACATAAGGAAATAATGATCAAAAACATACCTTCTTTAGTACTCCACACACCCCCCTTCTTACCCTTTTTCATGCCCTCATGAAAACATTGTAGTTGACGTGTAAGGTAGTGAGTGAGTAGGCTAGAGATGGAATCTCATGTGAAGGCCTACAACCATGATGCGTAACTAGGTATTCAAAGAAATGGCCTATCTGACCCTCGGGCATCTCATATAGGGCTTGGTATCCAGGTGCAGGATGCCAAATAATTGGACTCCAGAACATATATCCTAACCAGGATGGCCCTGCCCTCAAAACGGTTTCGCCATAGAGGTGCAAGCAGTTGGCAGCTAATTTAAAACTCTCATACTTAAATGGTTCCCTGAGCTGGATATTCGGATTAGAGATTTGATACCAAAATTTAGCTGCATCAATGGTAGGGTATTTGATAGAGAAAAAGTATTCTAATCCCTGTCGAATGATTGCCTCATGCATGGGTCCTAATGCTTCAATTACACCTGGAGTCTTCATGAGGTTTCTATGTTTTCTCCACAACTGTACTGGATCCCTAGGCTCAACTCTTATCCATAAATCTAATCCATTTTCTTGTCTTTGGAAAGCATTATAGGCTTTGATCCATTTAATTTGATTAACCCCAAATGAAATAAATGCCTGTAATTGGATATCCCCAACAAAAGGGCTAGTGTACAGCTCGGTCTCCTGTTCTAATACAAGGTTATGTAAATAAAACTCACACAGTGGTCTAAAAACTTTTACCCCGTAGTTCTTAAAACATTTTATAAAATCATTGACGGTGTTAATTTGTATGGGAGCACCTGCTTTAATAGCCTTTATCTTCAATTGCAAATATATTTCCATTAAAAACAAGGCATAATTCTTAGCAGAGGCTCTACATGCTAAGACGTCATTGTATAAAGAACATAAGGTATCCATATACTTGATAACTATATCTAACCTATGAGTTACCTTTACGACTTTTTCTTCTTCCCTACGCCACCCTTCAAAGGCCTGGCTTTCAGATAGATTGACATTCCTAAGCTGCTGCTGTAGCTCTTCATACTTTTCTCGAGGGATCGTTTGTTCTCTAAGCTTTTCTGCTGCTTGCTGAGATTGCTTCAAACCCTTTCGTAGGGTTACCATTTTTGGATCTCTTTTCCATGCGGTAGTGGAGGATGGGAGTTTTACCTGAACTTTTCTATTGTGTTGTTTTGAGTTCATGACTCTTATCACCCCTGAAGGTGGTGCCTCCATATGAATTTCCTTATCGCGGGTCAACATCTCATCCATTTCTATCTTAACGTGGATATCAGTCCATTGTTGTTCCTTTTCAATTGGAACAATAGTCTGTTTCTCAGCATCATTTGGAACAACACCCTGGTTTTTGACAGGGTTTGGAACAACAGGATGGAGTCTGGTCCTCTGTCCCTTTGTCTTGAGGGGTTTTGCTGGAGTGGTTGCATTTTTCCTTCCCGAAGTCCTTTTCACCCTTTTCCTTGCTTTTAGAATCCTAATCTGCTGGTGGAGCTGAACTATTATATTCAGTAATCTCTGTTGTTCCTTTCGCAATTCCATAATTTCCACAATTTCCTTAGAAGGAACAGCAGGTTGTTCACTGCAGCCTGGACTGTGACTAATTCCCTAATTTTCTCTTTGGGGTGTTTCTTCATTGCTCTGCTTTGGTTGTTCTGGGGCAAGAACCCTAACTGGTTATGTTATTTGTTGGGCGACCTCCATTTCTGCCCCTGTTTCCTTGGGAATTTCTTCTGGTGTCTTCTGGTTAGGAACAGATTGTTCTTGTTCAACATCTCTTGTCATGTTTTCATCATGAACAGGCAGATTCTTTTCTTCTACCTCCTTTGCATGTGATTCTTCAGGTGCATTTTTCTCCTGAGGTTTTTCTTTGGCATGGAGGTCTGATAGACTGGAAGGTTGGCCATATTCGCCCATATTGGCCAAAACTTTGGCCAATTCATCTTCTCCCAATGGGTCTTGCAATGGGCTACCTTCCTTCTGTTCTGTTTCCTCCTCCTGCTCAGATTGCTTGGCTTCTTCTTCTTTGTCTCCTTCTTCTTCAGATTACTCAGCTTCTTCTTCTTTTTCTCCTTCTTCTTCAAATTGCTCGACTTCTTCTTCTTTTTCTCCTCCTTCTTATTCCTGCACTCCTTTCTCATCGTCTTCCGCTTCTGGTTATGGGGGTTTCTCATCTTCTATTTCTACCAGTTGGTCGGTGTTTTCTTGGGGCTTCTCTAGCCTCCCTCGTAGTCGTGCTAGCTAGACCGATTTCTTGCGTTTTTCTGGACACTTGGGTGTATTGGTGGCATGTTTACGTTTTGGGGATGGTGTGGTCAATCCTCCATTTATCATGGAAATTAGCTCTTCCCAGTTGCTCTACTGCTGGGTGAGGCTATGGCTGACTATTAACCGAATCAACCCATGATGACTAGCAACTAACTCTACATGTTGTGCCTTTTTTATGCTCCGTGCAACGTCATGAAGTAATGAATTCAAAAATGTAAGTAAATTTACAGAGCATTTTTTCTTTAGTATAGCTAAGAGTTTAAGATGTCCTGGTCTTACCACGTTTTTTCTGCCTTCACAGGTGATGTAGCTTTGAATGGTCTTCACCAATTCCACCCATGGCTCTCCTAGTGCTGCTGGCAGAACCCCCTTTCCTATAATTGTCAGGCTCTGGCCTTCATCCTGAAAGATTTCTATAATCTTCTGCAATCTCTCCTTCTTTAGTGTCCATACAGGTCTAGCAGCTGGCAGTCCCGAGACTTCTGCGATTATGTCGTTGGTGACTGCTATGCGTCTCCCCCTCACTGTAGAGTGATCATCTTACAAGTTTTGCAAGAATTCAATTGCCACGGACTCATTAGACTCCTGCAAGCGGTTGAGATAAGTCAGCCACCCTGCTCTTGCCAGGATTTCCTGAGCAGCATCAGAGACTGTTAACACCTGCAGTTCTCTCCTAATCAATCTTCCTTCCATGGTTTCGCTGTAAACTCTCAATGGAATGGCAGTTGTTCATACTGTTGAAACACAGAGAGGCTGACAGATGCAAGACTCGCTCAAAATCTAATGCTGCAAAGTATACAATAGAAATGGCTTATGAATAGCAAGTCATGCAAAAAAATAAAAAATAGTATATTGTTGAGTTGTTCTGTACCCAGTACATAGCTTCCCGAATAGTGATCTGACACGTAATCCAGGGAATGATGAGGTTAACCTCCCCCCCCGCAATGTGATAGGCTGTCCCGACCATCAAATAAAGGAGTGGCACATGTTCTGAAACAGAGTCCCTAAGGAAAAGCGTATGGAAATATGCCATGTTTACAAAAGTAGCAAATTACCGAAATCGAGGCGTGGAGTTGGGTCACTTAATACGTAAGAGACTGCAGTGATATGATGTGAGGTTGGGGATAGGACATCTGCCATGGATAGAGAGTCTCATGCAGTCATTATCAATTGTTCTGTCATGATTGGTGATAATATATATTCATGCATTATATGGTTTAGGAAATAATATATAATTGATTACTAAGGCATAAGAAATAGAAGGGTGCTAATAACTTACCTATTGGTGTAAATAATGTGACTTCAATACCATTAACAGTGCTCTGTTGCTGACAGGTGTCCATAACCTTGGCAGAGTTGTTTATTTCACCCATGGAACCATGATCCTTTGTGTATTCTTAGGAAATGTTATGTGATGTCAAAATGTAGGCCATTATGTTGGCTTGGTGACCAGTTAACCATAATGCCATTCACGAGGAAGGAGCAAAATGTGGGCAGGCCAGCTCGTGATGAGACCTCCTGTTCCAAGGGTTATTTATTTGATATACCTTTTGGACCATATCCCTGGTGTGGTGGCCATAGTGGGAATGCCACTTCGCTTTCATCCTCATGATCATGGTAGGCTGGCTCTGATGAGACCCCCTATCCTGCATTTGGCAACTTATAAGTCATGTTTCCTCTCTCTTTTTTTCTTTCTTTCTCATAAAGTACTTTCCCTATTTATACACAAAGGGTGGTTCAACCCTCCTTAAGAGTAGGAATGGTGGAAGAATTCTTAACATCACAATAGGAAGATATAAACCCTTTGCTCTTATTTCTGAATAATAATCAAAGAGGATTAAAAGGGACCAACATGATAAAGATAACCAATCAAAGCAGAATTAGTAGAACAATGACAACAAAAGATAATGAATAAGCGTGTCCTTCCTTCTATCCTCTTACCAATTTAGAGCAATTTCTTATAAAGATAGCGATTTTATGATTCACTGATTTCAATATGTTGTGATTTTGTATCCATTGCATAAGTGCATAGTTGTATTCTAAAAGACTTGAAAGAACAGGAACACTAAGCATCCTTAATTTGGAACAACAAAAGCAACAAGCTATTTCAACGGGAGAGCAAATGAATGCAAGTGGTGTTCCTTTTTGAAAAAGTGTAGAAATTTTGAATAATTTAACACATATTCAATGGAGATTATCCTGATCATGTACTATTGTGGAAAACATACACAATACATAAGCTCCTCTACGTTGATCATCAATATAGCAGCATCAATAACAATAAAACATAAAGAGCATTCACACATTAACACAGTATGTATCCCGGGGAAAGCATCTCGCTAAAAACCCCAACTATCTGTATATTAATGATTGAGTCATGTAACATTACACAGCATAATACTCCTCACAAGTATCTCCACCTCTGTTACACACAAACTAGCTCAGATCTGAATCAATCACTGGCTCAAATCTCCTTCGCTGCTTGCCTGCCTCCATTGCGCAATCCTGCAAGAGGATACTGATGAATGAATGATCCAAATTTGTATTTCCCTTGGATATACCACGCAATCCTCATTGGCAATATACTCAATCCCCTGATTTGTGCAAGATCTGGTGCACAACTATAGTCACAATTGATAGCAATCTGATTCTCTAACACCTGTCCCTGCTGAACTGAACATGCACTGACATGCAACTGAGTTAAACTGATGTATTCATTAGTTGTATTATGAGTTAATAACTTGTGAATTAATTAATAACTAATTCACCCAACTCATCTCTAGTCTATTCGCCAGTTAGACTAAATACAACCAGTTTAACAAAGCTAAACTGAACACAACTCCATCAGCTGCACCTCCAGTCCACTAAACTCAACTCACTTGAGTTCTAACTGAAGTCCTGCATGCAAATATTAGTCATCCCATAGGTAACCACGTATTTCCTTCTGGGATCTGCATGTACCACATCCGTAGCTCATCCTGAAATGCTCCAAGAGAATAAGACAAAGTTTATAGTCTAAATATTATTATGAGCTAATAATATTTGACTGTTCTATATTTAGACTGAGCAGTCACTCCGCAGTGATCTAAAAATAGAAGTCCATCTATTTTGCCCAATTTGACCAATCATCCATAAACAACAACCTGCAATCAATAGACATGATCCATATGTCTAAAAATAGACATAGTCTAAAAATAGACTTGCGCCAAAAA
>APFE030673412.1:18202-68055 GCA_000404065.3 Pinus taeda | reverse complement strand
CACTTGAGTTCTAATTGAAGTCATGCATGCAAATATTCAACTAACCCATAAGAACCACGTATTTCCTTCATGCAATTGCATGTGCCACATCCGTAGCTCGAACTGAAGGGCTCCAAGAGAATAAGATTAAGTTTATAGTCCAAATATTATTGTGAGATAATAATATTTGACTTTTCTATTTTTGACAGCCAGTCTAAAAATAGACTTGATCACTCACACTGTGATCACTCACACTTTCATCAAAAATAGAAGTCCATCTATTTTTCCAACTTGATCAATCATCCATAAATAGCAACCTACAATCCATAGACATGATCCATATGTCTAAAAATAGACATAGTCTAAAAATAGACTTGCGCCAAAAATAGCCTGCAGGCCCACTTAGTGAAGGCGACTCTTTTCACTAAGCTCCATCATCTTGTTGCAATCTCAACAAAAAGGAACAACAAAAGACCACAAATGCTGTTCCTTTGGAAAAGGAACAACAAAAAACGCAAATGTCGTTCCTTTGAAAAAGGAACAACAAAGATGGAAAACACCGTTCCTTTGGAAAAGGAACAACAGAACACACAGATGTCGTTCCTTTGGAAAAGGAACAACAGAAATCGAAAACGTTGTTCCTTTGGAAAAGGAACAACAAAACACACCAATGCCGTTCCTTTTGAAAAGGAACAACAGAAATGGAAAATGTTGTTCCTTTGGAAAAGGAACAACAAAGAAAAAAAATGTCATTCCTTTGGAAAAGGAACAACAGAAATTGAAAATGTTGTTCCTTTGGAAAATGAATAGCAAAACATACAAATGTCGTTCCTTTGGAAAAGGAACAACAAAAATCGAAAATGTTATTCCTTTGGAAAATGAACAACAAAACACACCAATGTCATTCCTTTGGAAAAGGCACAACATAAATAAAAATGATGTTCCTTTGGAAAAGGAACAGTAAAACACACAAATGTCATTCCTTTGGAAAAGGAACAGCAAAAATCGAAAAAGCTATTCCTTTGGAAAAGGAATAGCAAAGCAAACAAATGTCGTTCCTTTGGAAAAGGAACAACATAAATTGAAAACGTTGTTCCTTTGGAAAAGGAACAACAGAACTCGAAAACGCTATTCCTTTGGAACGGGAACAAAAAAACACGAAAATGTTGTTCCTTTGGAAAAGGAACAATAGAACATAGAAATAAATAAAAGGAAAAAAATTACAGCAAATTGACAGCTGATCCAAAGGGGGTTGTTATTTTGAAAAAGGAACAACCGGAATAAAATGTTGTTCTTTTGAGAAAAGGAACAACAAAAAAATAGTAACGGAAAAACATTGATTCAACAATATGTACAAAAATGATTCAACAAAAGAAAAGGAATTATGTACAAATTGTAAAAAGAAATCAATTTCTTAATGAATTATAGGTGAGGAAGACTTCTCTCCCTCCCCCAAAATTTCGATATCAGAGTCTCGGCGTAGCTGCTGGCAGAAGGACTCCCAAGTGAGTGGTTTGCGATAGAGACGAACTCGGTGGCCATTTGCCTTGAAGGCATATCCGGAACCATCAATAGTGATTAAAGTAAGGGTACAATTGTCATGTACCTTCTGGATTTCATATGGTCCCAACTAACGAGTCTGGAGTTTCCCAAGGAAGTCCTGAAACCTGGAGTCGTACAAAAGAGTCCAGTCTCCTTCGTGGAAGACTTTATTTTTAATGAGAGCATCATGCCATTTAGCTCATTGTTGCTGGATTAGGGCAGTGTTTTAAAGTGTAGAGAGCCTAATTTCGTCCAACTCATTGATCTACTGTAATCGATTAATCTATGCCTCGGTTAGATCTAAGCCAACTTCCTGTGTTGTTCGTAATGTTTGGATTTCGAATTCTATGGGGAAAATGGGTTGTTTTCCAAACACTAATTGATAAGGTGAGTAACCAGTGGTACTTCTCCATGTTGTTCTGTAAGCCCACAGTGCTTCAGGTAATCTGGCAGCCCAATCACGTCTATGTGACGCAATGGTTTTCGTTAGGATTTCTTCTATTATTTTATTACTACTTTCTGCCTACCCATTTGCCTGTGGGTGGTATGGAGTAGTAATTTTATGCTGGACATGATAGTTGTTGATTGTCGCAGCTATTCTGTTCCCAGCAAACTATGGTCCACCGTCTGTAATTATCTCTCTTGGAAGGCCATAATGTACAAATAGATGGAATAGGAACTGTATGATAGAGTTCTCTGTAACTCTTGGCAATGCCTCTGCTTCAACCCACTTGGTGACATACTCTGTTGCCACCAAAATATATGTTTTCCAGTTTGATGATGGGTTAATTGGTCCAACGAAATCAAGAGCCCATCGCTTGAATGGTTCGATGACTAGTTGTGGTTTCAGAGGCATCTCATCAGACTGACCAAGGTGTCCTGCTCTCTGGAAACTGTCACAGGCTTGGACAAATTTCTTTGCATCTTTGAAAATTGTGGGCCAATAATACCCTATTTGCGGCACTTTATGTCCAGTTCTATGATCGGCGAAATGTCCACCACATGGTCTATCATGGAAGGCTTTTAAAATGTCAAAGATTTAATCTTCTCAAACGCATCTCCTGATATGCATGTCTGCCCCTGTGTGGAACAAATAGCCCCCAACCCAAGAAAATCGAGTACTCCGCTGAAAAATCTGTTTCCGCTCATTAGGGGTTAGATGCTTTGGAAGTTTACCTACTGCTAGGTAATTGAGAACATCAACATACCAGGGTGTTTGAACAGCCACAACAAATAGATGCTTGTCTAGAAATTGATCTTCAACTATCGCTACATCAATTGGCTTTGGCATTCTTGAGAGAAAATTAGCTATAGGATTTTCTTTTCCAGGTCGATCCTTGATTGTAATATCAAATTCCTACAATAAAATCAGCCATCAAGTTATTCTGCCATTTGTGATAGGCTTGTTTGCTAAATATTTTATGGTAGAATGATCTGTGTACAAGATAACATGATATCCAGTAATGTAATGTCTGGACTTATTGACAGCATGTATTAAAGCTAGAAATTCCTTTTCAGTAACAGTGTAGTTTAATTCAGCAGGGGATAAATTTTTGCTGATGTAATAAATTGCATATGGTTTTCTATCCTCTTCCTGCCCAAGGACCGCTCCAATGGCTGCATTTGAGGCATCAGATGATATCTGAAATGGAAAATCCCAATTTGGTCCTCGAAGGACTGGAGCTGTGGATACAAGCTTCTTCAGGTCCTTGAAAGCACATTCACATTTTTCTGTCCAAAGAAAATTAACGTTACCAGTTAGTGCCTACAAAGGTGTAGCAATATGTGAATAATGTTCTATAAACCTCCTGTAATAACCAGAAAATCTAGGAAAAATGCGTACCTCTATTTGAGTGATAGGAGTGGGAATAAGCAAAAGTATTTGGATTTTGGCTAGGTCTACCTGAATGCCAGCTGCTGAAATATAGTGTCCTAGGATAAGTCCTTCCGTCATCATCATATAACATTTTTCATGGCTTAAACAAAGCCTGGTAGCAATGCAACATTGTAGGACTTTTCCTAGTGTATCCAGTGCTAGATCGAAATCATCTCCGTATGGTGTAAAGTCATCCATGTATACTTCAAGTCCTTCATTTATTAAGTCTGTAAAAATGCTAAAGATAGCCCTTTGGAATGTGGCAAGAGCATTGCATAAGCCAAAAGGTAAAACTTGGTAGGCAAATGTTCTCCAAGGACAAGTAAAAGTAGTTTTGTTTTGGTCTTCAGGGACAATCTGAATCTGATTGTATCTACTGAAGCCATCTAGGAAAGAAAAGAATTTCTTTCCTGCCAAAGTGTCTAATACTTTGTCGATGAATGGGAGAGGGAAGTGATCTTTTTGTGTTGCTTTATTTAGCTCTCTGTAGTCCACACAGATTCTCCATTTCCCATTCTTTTTTGGTACCACCACAAGCGGAGAGGCCCATTTACTATTAGAGATAGGGTAGATAAAATTGACATCTAAAAGTTTTTGAAGTTCAGCTTTTACCACATCTTTTAGATGAGGATTTAGTCTCCTCTGAGGCTGTCGAACAGGTCTCGCATCTTTTTCTATGTAAATGTGGTGTGTACATAATTGGGGATCAATTCCTTTCATATCAGGGTAGTCCCATGTAAATGCTTCTTTATATTTCCTTAACACATGGATGAGCTTCATTTCTTGTTCGGATGTGAGGTTGGCATTAATGTTTAAGGTTTTTCCCAGTTCAATTTCCACAATTTTACTATTTGCAACAGAGGTAATAGGTATTGTATGATCATGTGTATCTTTAAGAGGATCTTCTTCTAATTCACTATCAAATGCTACTTTTATCATATGACATTGTGTGTGGGATGTGAGTTCAGTTTGACTAATGAAATTATTAATGGCATCGTCTTCTATTTTGTCTTTGAAATCAAGTGCCTCTTGTATAGTTAATGGAGATCTAATGTTATCAGTAGGGTATGATACAAGGTGCCTATTAGTTTTGACTATTGTGACACTTGGCTGCACTAGAGGATATTGAACTAAGTTCCTGATATCTGCTCCTCTAGTTATGATCATATTTCCTTGTTGACAGCCAATATAGGCATCGGCAATGGCAAGCCAAGGTCTACCTAAAATTAATGGATGTCCATCAAGTCGGGTTTTAGGATTTATTATCAGAAAATTAGTTGGACATTCCTAGGAGTTAATAGAGACCATGACATCATGTAGTGTACCCTCTGGCCTAACCACAGATCGGTCAGCCAATTCTAGCAAGGTAGAGGTGGGTTCTACAGATGTAATGCCTAGCTTTTAGCAAGTAGTGGTTGTTAAGATATTGATTGCAGCTCCTAGATCAACTAAGGCATTGGAAAGGGTCTGACCATAAATTTGGACAGTTACTATTGGATTTCCTGGGTCTTCGTATTTAATGGGTGTTTCTTTTCATAATAATAAGTCGGATAGAGTGCCGACTACTTGGACTCTTGGATTATTTGTTATATTCCTCCTTGCTTTATTTATTCACAATTCTTTGATAGTTTTTTCATATATCGGGATGTCTTGAATGGCTTGGAGGAATGGAATTTTTATGTACAAATTTTGTAATTCTCCCAGAATGTCAAAATCAGGTTATTGTATAGGTCGAGGTATGACTAATCGTTCTAGGAACGGGGGAGAGGATGTGGTTGCTTGATTATGAGTTTGTTGTTTATTCACATACTCTTCTTGTGACAGATGTTCTCTGGGTAACTGATTTTCAATGTGAACTGTCTCATCTCCATCGGTTTCAATAATACACCCAGATCTTAACTGAAGATCATTACACTCCCTCAGATTGGCTCCTACTTTAGGTTTTTCTATGATTTGGACAGATTGGACCGGTCTGTTATTTGGATTAGGGTTGGGTTGGGCTAGGAGTTGCGGTCTCAGATTAGACTGGGGATTTTGTTGTAAGGCTGGCAGTGTAGGTCGAGGGAGCGAAATGGTTCCTACTGGCTGATGCATTGATCTCTGCCAGTTTGTCTACTAGGCTGAACTTTGTGAAGTAGGGGGAGTCCGCTATGGTGGGTATGCATTACTTTGCCAATATGGTGGGGTATAAGGAAGATTCGGCCAACTAGGTTGACTTGCTTGATTTAGCCATGGGGTTGAGGAAGGAAACGATTGTGGTGACTAGTTTGGAAACGGGGATTGAAATTGACTTTGCCACATATTATATTGTTGAGAATTATATTGCAGAGGCTGAAAAGAAGAAGTTGGGTCTGGAAACATAGCAGATTGTCGTGGCTGCAACTGACAGCGCTGGTTGAGAAAATACACTGATTCTGGCTCTTCTTCTGCTTCGTTATATACTGCTTTCAATCCAAGAAATGAGGGACAGCTCTCTGTAAGGTGATCTTTTGTACAGATGGTGCATGTTTGGACTGCATCAAGTGGACACTCCTTATGGCTATGATTTTTCCTGCATCGGGGATAGAAGATTGCCAAATTCTGTTCTGCCTCCATTTGCTTCTATTTGGCTTGCATAATATCAAGTTGTGTAGTTAGTGTCCCTAGTATATCAGTTTTAAAATTTTCCAATAAATTTCCAATTTGTACACGCGTTACTCCTTCTTTCGAAATTTTATTATCTCTTACAAACCGATCATGCTCTGCTGGTTTTACTCTTGTGCTGCCTCTCGAGCTCCTGATACATAAATCAATAATGTCAGCAAAACTTTCTTGATAAATATCTCCTTTTCCAATAATATTTAATGTTTCAATCCATTGTTCCTTCATGCACCTTACTAATGTTGTTTTTAACACATTATCAGGTAAAGGAAGTGATGCATAAGGAGATCTTTGTAGATTATACTGGAAACGTTCCACATACTCCTCTAATGTTTCGTTTTTTCTAGCTATCATCTTGAATATTTCGTCCTTTAGTTCTCTAGAACTGCACTAGTCCTGATATTTTTTTAGAAAAGATTCTTTCATTTGATCCCAGTTATTTATAACCCCACCACCTAATCCCTTAAACCATCTTAAAGCAGCCCCTTTTAGTGTAGAGGGAAATATTTTTAGTTTTTGGGGGTCGGTGGTGTAATCATATCCCTTCACAGTACATCAAGTTCAAATAAAAATGCATCTGGGTCTTCTAATGTAAGACCGTGGAATATAGGGATATGTTCAAGAGGGATTGCTTTCATAAGCAAATTTGCTGCAGAATCCACTATGGGGTATTGTAATGTAGAGGTTTGGGTGTTTGGCTGGTTTTGAGCCATTGGGTCAAACATATGCCAATAACATTTTCGGATATCTAGGAGGGTATTCCTAGGTTGAGAGGGAATGGATTTAACAAGAATAGTTTTAATAACACTTCCTCTATCTGGGATAATGAGAGTGCCTAATGTCTGAGGAGATTGAGTTTCTTCAACGATGATTTTTGCAGAACTTCCCTTGTCTGGGCTGTTTAATGGCTGAGTTGTCTCAGGAGTAGATCTTGGTTCCTTAATTTCCCTTGTCTCTCCTCCTCCTTCACAAATATTACTGAAATTCCCTTCCTGCAATAGTTTCGGAGTAGAATTTTCAATTTCTTGAAAGTCCCGCTCTTCAGTTTGACCATGCACCTCAGCAAAGGCTACAGATAGTGATCTTGTGGCCTGAAGGGAACTAGTATGCTATTTAGAAATAACTTTCCTAGGTCCTACTGAGGGCCGAGATTCTTCTTTCTTGTAGATTTCGTCGATGAAGGTTGGTTGGTCAAGGGTCACTAGCCCCTTAGCTTTTTTTGGCTTGGGTAGAGGTTTGGAATTCTTTTCTGGCTTTTTCTGCTTAGTCATGCACACAAATTAACTACTAGATTCTATCCAAAACAAAATAGCAACAAATCTGCAGGAAAGCGGGCAGAGGAGTAGGGCTGTTACATGATCCACACGTAGGTTCTTACCTTCTGTTTTCAAAACCAAATTCTTCCCTAGCAGGTTCGTACACTACTTTGAAAAAAAGAACAAATGGCTACACTCTTTCCCTGGCAACGGCACCAAAATGTGGAGCTATAAAAATGGTCTCTTTCACCTCTAATTACCTCACATTAGTATGTCAATCCGGGAATGTTTTTTTATTTCAAAGAGTGTCTCAGTATGAGGCTATCATTTTCCAGAGTAATGCTAGTAGCACAGTGTTTGAAAATACAAGAGTAAACAGAAGCTTGTTTACAGCTAACTACTTCAAAAGATTAAACCACACATTCAGAGAACTAAAAAATTTATTAGTCAAGGGTTTGGTAGAGATAACCCATCCCTTTGGAAATTGATGGAAAAGGAAACCAGAGAATAGATCGTGGATCTGGGAGCCGGACAATAGATGTCAATGCTCACTATAGCCTGAGATCGTTCTTCACACCAAAATAACAAATGACAAGAAATGAAATGGCAAATAAGAAATGGAACTGTAATTAAGAAATAGAACAACAGTCCTGAAATGGAATAGCAATTACGAAATAGAACAGTAAATCTGAAATGCAACAACAAACCTAAAATCGAACAACAACTAAGTCTAACAAGAAGTACCACCTTAGTCTATAAGATCAAATGTACTAATCATAATCTATAGGAATCAAACAGCAATCCTTCACTCTTAAGGATGGATTGAATAACACACACAAATGGAACAACACTGATTACTGATTAATTATAGAACAACGCTTGAAAAACATATATACACATAGCACACTTAAATAGTAATTTGATCCAATTATCACCTCAGTTAGAAAGAGTACGACTGCATTTCACAATAGAACAACATTGTTTATAAATCCAAGAATCGCAAAGAACATCACTTCCAATATGAATTCCATAATGTTAATGAACACGTGCACATCACAAAGGCTCTGTAATTAAACAGTAACAGTATTTTGTAAAGACTAGCTATATTATATCAACACCTTAAAGGAACAGTGATACGATGCAGAGTCAATACAATAGTTCTATCTTTAGAAGCCTTAGTAATTTAAGCATAACAGAGCATGTGATGTAAACTTACAAAACACATCAGATTACCAAATAACGTCGATAAGCAAACCACGCATGAACCAAACGTAATGGTATAGGAGCAAGTGTCCTCTACGGCCAGGCCCTTAGCCTCCAGGGGTACACCACTTGAAGTTATTCCAGACTCAAATATGAAATAATAACCAAGTTTGTATTAATGCATAAAGTGAAATTACAATAGATTAGTTCTTAACGAGACTTGATGATCAAAGGTTTGACCTTAAAGGAATTTACATAAAACATAACAAAATCTCCCCCCTCGAGCTAACAGTGCTGCCCCTTTTATAAGGGTGAAGGTGGAGATATCTAAGTGCAGAAAATAGATAAAACATCGATCCCTCAGGATCAAGGATCCTGAGGGATTCGCCGAACCGTTAGTCCTCAGTCATTTCTTTTCTTTCCTGCGCCAAGACGATATCTCCACTTCCTTTCCAAGGCTGATTCGCTTTGATTTGCTTTGCCTTGTTTGTATACAGTCTCCTGTCAAAGGGACAATGGTTAACCCGTCCTTGTCCTTTCCTTTGGAACGACAACTTCTCATTTTTCCTTCTTCCTACATAAGGAAATGCAAATTTTCAGTGTTTTCATCTTGCATATTAATCTCACATGTTTTATTATAATTCCTTATCGCTTTTCGAGTTCATGATGCAAAAGGTTTGCAAGTTCTAATAAAAAGATGCTAAAATAATTATCAAAAACATACCTTCTTTAGTACTCCACATAGATCTCTATGCTTTGATGGTATTTTGCTGCTTTGACTCTACAGGTGTTCTTTGAAGCGGGATAAGTGAGAGAGGAGGGGCGAAAGCTCTATCAAAGGAGAGAGGAAAGAAGTAAGGAGCCAAGTGAAAGACTAAGTTTGGTCTCTCTACTTCTCTCTCATCTATCTCTCATAACGGAAAACACAAGTTACTTTGAATTGTTTGTTTCTAAGATAGCTACCCATCTTAGTGGGAATAGTAGCTCTGAATAGACACTAATTTTCTTAGAAACAAGAATTGTGCAAATTCTGGGTTGAGCATCCCAACTTGGAAGGTTTGCGCAATTTGTTTGGGTGAAGCTTGCTCAACACAATTGCGTAATTTTGGGGCCCAGCAGGCTACCAGTTAGGATTGCGTAATTTATGGAGGGAAGGCTGGTTTCCCTCCATATTAGCGCAAATTCTTGATGGAAATTCTCAGGCTGTTGTTGGACCAAGTCCAAATGAATATACTATGAGGGGAATGCATCAAGGCTTGATTGAGAGGCTGTATTTCTGCAAGAAAATCACTAGAGCTTGTGTACTTGACGAAGCAAGACATGCTGTTGTGAGGGTTGCTAGGGAGGCTCCAAAACAAAGCTAAGGAAAAATTTTGGAGGGTGGTTGTAGCACTACAACACACTGACATGAATCAAGACAAGCCGTTCATCCTTCACTAGAGATACCTTCCTTCTTCGGCCATTTCAAAGAGAGAAGAAAATGAGATCGATGTGTCTCAATGAGATTGGAGGACACCTTATATATATATATATATATATATATATTATATATATATATATATATATATATATATATATATATATATATATATATATAGATATATAGATATATATAACAATTTTTTCTCATGGAGGTGAATCCGACGTTGACACTCAGAGGCAAATTTGAATTTCAAATTTTCCCGTCTTAATAAAATAATGACTTGTAGAATTTAATTTAAATAAATAAATGTTTTCCCCTATCGAAATTTGGTGTTCTGTAGGTTGAATTTGGTCCTCTCAAAAAGAGGAATTCAATGCCACAATTATTTTCCTCAAAGGAGTTATCCAAAGTGGGATTTGGCCCTAGTTTCCAATTTTAACACTCCCTCTCAACTAGGGAGAATCCCACTTGTCTAACCAACAACTATGTCACTAATAATCATGCCATCATGAACCATCTTTTTATCTCGACAATTCTCTGCTCTGCTAAGCTGAACACTGAGGTAATAATGAGGAAAAATTGATTGAGAGTTAGTCACAAGACCTTATCACTCTCCACTAAAAAAAAAGTTAGTCCAGTGGTAAACCTCTATCAGACTTGATCCCAGATCAAGTTGACGAACACCAAGCATTCTATTCATAGTGAGTACGATAGTACTCGATGTTTCCATCAGTAGTGCTATGGTCCCTAACCAATTTTCCCAACTCATTGGCTAGATGAGAGGTACTTCCCATGTGTCCTGAACTACATGGATAGGATGATACTGAATCAATAACATGGAAAGAATGTACCACATCCTATTCACAACCACACGTAGGGAAAGAAAAATCCACATCCTACAATCGAACATCATAATCAGATGTAGAGAAAGGACAAACCACATTCTACAATCACATGTAGGGAAAGGACAAACCACATCCTATAATCACACATCATAGTCACACATAAGGAATGGATGAACCACATCTTACAAACTCAAGGCACAAAAATCAATCGTAGGAAGGATCCTACACGTGGGGAAAGGATGCACCACATCCCATTGACATGTCAACCAATAATTGTAGGATATGAGCATCCTATATGTGGGGAAACAATGAGCCATGTCCCACTGACATGTCAACAGATCTCACACTAGGATATCCATAGGAGAAGGTGAACCACTCATCCTACTCGTATGCCATAGGAGAAGGTGAATCACTCATCCTATGCATATGTCATCAACAATAGGGGAAGGTGAACAACTCACCCTACACACATGTTAACCACCATCGGGTCTCATAGAGGAAGGTGAACCACTCTCCTTGTACATATCACACTAATAGAGGAAGTTGAACCACTCACCCTATGGTTTCTCATACCTCATTAAGTACCGCAAGCTCCCAAGAGCTCCTAGAGCTCAATATTTAGTCAAGAATCCCTTCATATAGGGAATAGTGCCAAGATGCTTTTTGAAAGCCAAAACTAATTCTTGTTGAGAGTATGGATGATTGGGTTGTAAGTGGGAGCCTAATTTCTCTACCTAGAAGCATATAGATGTATGCTTGGGGACACACAACTCACTGAAGAGTTTATTATGACAAGGCATACCGACAATAGCGATCTTAAAAACACCTAGAAATTCTCTATTTCATGTGCATCTTGTTTACATAAAATATTTAAACTAACCTTACTCCCTCTTATTCAGGGAGACCACAAGCCTAAGCTTGTCTCTGTCATGAAGGTGCCCCAGTACTTGTTTTTGCAAAATATATTTCATATGACCAGAATTTTTCTAGTCCATGATCCATGCTGAAGAGAATCCATGAACATGCCATGACTTTAATAATACCCTTCCATAGATAGAGAAGTTCTTTTCTATAGTTTCAGGAGAGTTCAACAAACAACTCCCCCTTAGGATGATGAGATACACCACTCTTTTGAGGATATAATATAAACTAATCATACATTCACTTCATTAAATTATCATCATAATTCTTGTTGCAAGAATCAGAGGTAGCTTCAAAAGGTGATGCATCCAGTAATACATGTAACAATCTTATAATTATCCTCTCCCTTTGAATAGGAAACCTCTCCATTAATCAGTGATATCAGTTCATGGATCTTTGAAGAATTTATTTCATGGAGATTTTGAGATCATGTTACACATTAAACATCATTTTCACAGTAGATATAAGAATATAGACATACCAAAACTCGGTTATATCCTTCAGAGGTATTATGATCATCTTCTAAATCACTGTCTGTCAATCATTATAAATATTTCCATATTGGCTCATCACTAGGTGATGACATACATTACTGTAGAAATTCTTCCATATAGAATTGTTTTCATGAGGAGTCATAGACTTCAAATATTCATAACAATATATTTTCATAATATGGAGAGCAACATCAAGGTCTCATATGGGAGGCCTTTAATATTAATGATGTAGTAAAATCTAAATACAAAAATATGAGACTTATAAATCATGACGATCAAAATTTTATTAGTGCACCAAAATTGTAGACCATAGATGATACCTTGTGATGGTTGTGGAATATACCAAATCCTGGGATTAGACAACACCCTATGTCATGTCATCATCAGCACACAATCCTACTCAACTCTTGGGCAAGTCATTTATAGGAGCTCAACCAAAATCATACTACCTTAGGTGTAGATCCACTGAAGGTCTTGATTTGTTGCAATGACAATATCTGACAACTTTAGTATATTAGAGAAAGAGGTTTGACAGGTTTGGAAAGTTTTATTCAATTGGTTGACATATGGATGGTGATTAAAACTTGTCACAATCAATGACTATAGTCATAACTAGAATTTCAAATAGTCACTTCAAATTAACATAAGGAATTTCTAGACTATATATTAGAATTATTGTAAGATTGAATCACATTTCTTCCATATGAACAATGCCTACAAGCCAGGTGGAACTTTGATAGTCATTGTCCATAGTCGAGAATTTTCCAATTTTTGTTGATTGCAGACAAATGGATCTAAAAAATATGTGTGAATACGACGAAGCACAACATGTTCGCCAAAGCATCAATACCTTTCATCCATCCATGTTTATTCACAAAAAGAGGTATCTAGAGTCCTTTTCTTTTGACAGAGGCTTTAGTTGAGATCTTATGAGATGAAATGAGCTCTGAACTAGAGAGTTAGGTTGCTCATTTTCTAAGTAGTTCTTACCTCATGCTTAGCAATATACAGGTTCATGCTTGAATTATCCTTTCAACAAAGTCAACATTTGACTCAATTCTTACACATGATTCTTTTCTTTGAGGTCAGACTTTCATGAATTGTCAAATAAAATGGTAACATAGGATTTGTGCCATGGCAGAAGATTTTCCATCCATGATGGCCCAATAGAAAAGCATTGAATTCCTTGCATCATTAGAGAAGTCCCTCCATAAGACTTTATATATATTCACTAATCAATAATGTACGTGCTAGAGATCAAAAACTCGGAGAAGAGTGCAGATGTGATGGTGTTTCTTTTGTTGCTAGAGATGACTTTCACAATGGAGTACTAGATGCCTCTTTTCTTAATTAACCTAGGTCTGCAAATTTTGATGTGTATTGATGACTTCAATCTCTAAATGGATATCATTAGAAGCTTAACCTTTTCTTACTCTATTCTAAGGTTGAAAATATTCCACAGGAATCTTTGAACCTTTAAACAACCAATCTCTAAATATTTCTTGCTTAGGAATACGTAGAAATTTGTCCCAACCAATAGGACGAATCCTTCTTGGGGAACTCGAAATGTATAAAAAAAAATTGAAGGCTAGGACCCTCAAATCTAATAGGCTGAGTTGCATGCTTTAGAAAATCATAGTTCTAGACTGAAATGATTTATGCCAATGGCTACATTAAAATGTAAAAAAACAATCTGTAACAGTGCAAAGGAAAATTATCACAGTGAATGAGAGCATATTGAATTCTTCTTTTCAGTTCTCTCACCGGTTCAAATCCTCAATGGTAGCTAATTCAATTTGACTAGTAATCCTTTCATGATCCTTCCTGTTTTCCAACTCATGTATATTCCAAGTGAAGGAGTCTTAAGAAAATCAATACTTGATGAGATTGGGCCTCGATTTCTAACCCACAATAGATCTGAGGTAAGACTGATAGAATTCTCAGTCTTAGAGAATGATCCTCCATAATGGAACAAGGATTATTAACTCAGAATAAAAAATAAATACATCCTTCCTTCTATTGCATGTTTAATTAGATACACTGCACTCAGTGCTCACAATCCACGTCAAAATCCCATTCAAAATATACATTATGTATTGAGTTAAGAAATTGTGAGAAATCCACCATAGTAGCAAAAAATTGGTATTGGATATTGACATTTATTGTTTCCATATTAGGGAGAATGGATAGAAAATTATGCAAGTATCCCTGTTGTAATCTAGGGAAGTATATAAATGTGCTACCAACATATACACATACTAATATAAGTAAGTATAAAGAGATATACCCAACACACATAGAAGATAGAATAGAAGAGAAACGATAGTAGTGGTAGCTCAGCGAAATAACCTGTATATTAGTCCACAACAACGATTACACTCTTCATAATCTAGATACATACATATTTATAATAGACTATGATAGTTACAAAGGATTAACTATCTAAAATAACTTAGTCAATAGACCCAACAGGGAATTCAATCTGACTTGCATCTTGACTTATACTATGAATTTTAGTTGACTATGACTACTAGCCCCTCCAACATCTCCCCTATGATTCCTCCTCTGATCTGGAGAAGGGGAGATTAAGAAATCTAGGAAAAATTAGAATTCTTTACATGTTTTGATCCATAGATCTATGTAGGTTTTTACTATTTTTCCATACTTTGTTTATATTGTATAATGTTGAATGATGGTACTTATTGCTAGGTAACTTAGTTACTATACCATATTTTCAAACAACATATTTATTTATGATTCTGTGACTTATTTATTTTTCCTTAAAAATAAAATGAAACTAATATACAAGAGTTAAGGAATTAGGCCACAACGAAGTGGTTTTCATCTTAACCCATGGTTACTAGTGCCTAAAGGATGTTTTAATAGTAAAGCTACTAAGTGTCATGGATTATTTCTTTTAAGTTGGGCTACATAGGTGATAGACACAAAAAATACCCTTTTGAGTATCCTCATTGAGATTGCTTCGAAAGGAAATATGTCTTCGATCACATATGGGCCTTACCATGCAATTTATATTTTCCCTAGCTTCCCTTTGATTTGATTGTTAGATAGTAGACCTTTTTCCTTGAGTAGAAGAAATAGGTAGTACAAACACTTGCAATGAGCTATTAGAATGTCATATGTACTTCATAGATTGATGAAACCTAGTTTGATTAACTGAGTAAACCAATGAAACCGGGTTGGGGTTTTGTATTACCAAAAATATTGAACCATTGATCTTTGTATAATGAACTCTACTCAAAACATAAACATTTCTACATCATCTACCATTATTAGTAATTACATAAGGACATAATGCCACACAATAAATTTTCACTTAACAATTCTGGAAATGCAATTGTTGGTATTGTGGTAGTCTCTACAAACACAAAAGTTTTTCGTGATTTAGATAATTCTTTAAACTTTCATTTTTAAAAATATTTATCTGTAGATTCTCCAAATACAACTTTGTTCCTTAACGCTGCAATATTATCTCCTCAATAGGACACTTTATTATCAACTGATATACAATCACTGCTTTGTCTTGGCCTATCTTGTGAGAACATGATTCAAATAATAAATAAAAAAGAGGACTGAAATATAGATCATATATACAATTGTATCTACACTTGTGAAATTTGTTCCAACTCGACCTACTTGAGTTGAAATAAGGAAAATCAAAATTTTGTTATCTGGGCTATTGAAGTTCTTTATCCAATGCCTCTTTTCTAATGTTGAAGTTCTCCCGTCCATTCAACAATATGTAAATTATAAGAAGTTCAAGTAGTCTTCCAATAGTCAAGCATCCATGTCCACCTTGTTTCAATTATGGGAGCATCCTTCCAATACTTGAAAATTTCTAGGCACTGTAACTAGCATCTCGAATACCTTTCTTATGGAATCACTCGTCGGTTCTTGTCCTAGGATAATATATGATGAATTTACAATTTGGAAGGAGGAGAATTTATGGAATGATATATTCAAGTATTGGCTATAACAAGATCTAATAGGATTCATAAATCAAGGTTTGTTGAACAATTTTCTCTTGAAAAGAAATTCTGGCACCTTCTGAAACAACTACACGAAGCATTCCATATAATGCTCAAATAATAGAAGAAAGTGATTATTTTACTTGCCATGAAATTCATGGAGGAAGAGAATAAATAAAATAATGTTGTGATCATGTTCTTCTCATGTTCAAGCATATATGAGAGTTTTTTCAATAGCTACAATAGATTTGAGGTAGCATAGAACTGCTCTCTAGAGGTGCATGAGGTCTAAATTTTTTGTTGTTGCTTCTTTTGTTGTTGTTTTGGTCCTTTTGCACTAGCACCATCCAATGGCCCTCAATTTTGGTCATTTTTGCCTATCCTAAACCCATCCATTTACAACCATATTCCATTCTATTTCACTCACATATGTTTCATTTTACTCTTATTTTTCATATTTAGGTAACTTAATTAAGTTTTTCAATTTTTAGAATTTTTTTGTAAAAAATGGGTTTTAAGAGTAAATTTGGACTGCATTAAAAATTCCCCTAATAGCTTCGTTAAATTCATATTTGTAGGACACCTAGGCGATAGATGAAAAAATATTTTGAAATCTTGGGAACCATGGATGGAGGAACACCTATTGGTTCAGTCAAACTGAGCAAACACATCCCCAATCAATGCTAGTCAAACTTGACTTGTCATTTAGAAATCCCTATTAAAAAGGGGTTGAATATTATTTTTTGGGATTTCACCTAATTTTTGGAACCAGAATTGCTGAGTTCAACCTGGATGGATGGATTAGGATAAATAAGACAGTTAGAGATATTATAGCAAATTTTTTTGATGATTTTTCTTATTTAAACCAAGTTTATGAACCATTGATATATGTAACTTGTATTCAGACTATTGGAGATTTTTTTATAATTTGAATAATACTTTCTATTGTTCTAAGTTGTTTTTCATGCTATGGATATTTTCATAATTTATCTATGGCTAAGAGTTCCTTACGTGTACAAGGCAAGGTTGGAAGGCCCCCATACCAACCTAAGTACACTTTGATTAAATTAACATAATTAATTTCAATATTTCTTGTTTCAAATTTATGATTCGGTTATTTAAATGTGTGATTATTTTTGTGTGATTTTTGGATGATGTTAGTCTAAATTCAAATTTTCATATGAAAGGACAAACAAGAATTTAAGTTAAATTCTCCTTCTATCAAGTTATGAATCATAGCTAAAATAATCCTTTTTGCATTCCCTGTATTATTTCTAAAATTCGATTTTTTTTATTTGATGCAATGGTAATGTTATTGGAGTAGAACTGTAAGGAAGAACAACTAGGACCTCCTAAGTTGAGAGCCTCTTATCTTTCTTTCTACACATTACTAACCACTTCTCTTTAGTTTCTCTTCTTGGGGATAGTACTGTGAGGAAGGACAACCATGAACTCCTAAGTTAGGAGCCTCTTCTCTTGCTTCTTGCATCTTGAACAAGAAACTTTTTAGTCTTTTAAAACTTAGAATATATTTGTAATATGAACTTCATTTAACTTTGTAGTATTGCCTTCCTAAATTGACTTCACCTGAAATTCATATACTTTGGACATGCTTCCAAGTCTACAAACATGGATTGACAAGTAAAACATGTGTTAGTTTACTTAGCAAATTGACCTTAAATTTTTGGCGTCGTTGCGAGGGAAGCATATTCAAAGTTAATTAAAATAGGAAGCCTTCAACAAAAAAAAAAAAAAAAAAAAAAAAAAAACACATAAAATTAAATAGGATTTTTCATTATGGTCATTTATGCCTAGACAAAGAGATGAAAAGGGTAGATACACAAAACAAGAACCCCCAATTACTAAATCATTGGTAGAACAAGGACTTCCTACATTTCAATTAACTACACAAATTGCTGGAAAACAAACTTTGGACAAATAAAACAATTTGAATCTCAAGTTCTTACTAAAACATTTGAAACTACTGAAAAAGATATGGCAGAAGAAGGGAAATGATCTACCATCCTCACTCTAGAACAAAGGTTACAATATCAAAAGCAACAAAAATAATGGAAACAAAGAAGAGGATAAGAGGTAAGAAGAGAAGAAGAAATGAAAAGAGAATATCATCATAACAGAAGACAATATGTAGAAATAGAAATGATGAGGAAGCTACTTTTGGATTTCCAATTATAGATACTAGAGAAATTCTAGGAGAAGAGGTAAAAATGAAGAATATTCCACCTTCGATTTTACCAAATTTTGATGGAATGACTTCTGAAGATCCTAATTCATTCATGTTTGAATTTTATATCTTATGTAGAACTTATGGTTATAGTGATGATACACATAGGCTTCGGATTTTTCCTTCTACTCTTAAAGTAGCTGCACTAAAATGGTTTATGGGATTACGAGAACACTCTATTACTTCTTGGGAAGAAATGAAGAATTTTTTTCTTAAGAAATATCAAGCCTATTGTAGGCCTAGATATGCAAAAGAAGACACTTTTAGAATTTATCAACAAGAACATGAGAGTTTGGAAGAATATTTAGAACGATTTCTTTACAACCTGCAAAAATCCAAACTACATTCTCTAAATCTTGATACCATTAGAAAAAAAATTTCAAAGGAATATGGGATGAGTATCTTGATATTCTCAATGTAACAGGTAAAGAAGATATTTCATACTTACCATTTGATGAAATTGTTGAATTATGTCAAAAATACTCTAGAGATAGAGCCAACACAGGAAAAGGAGATATAACTTCTAGAGCTTCTAAATCAACAACAGGAGGAGTGATAAGAGCAGAAATAGAGAGTTTGTTAGAAAACTTTAAAACGGATATTTTGAGCACCTTAGGAACAAAAGTTGATGTATTAAAGCAAATAAGAGGCAACAATAATAAGAACAAAAAATGTCAATCTTTTGTCCTATGTGTAGGAAGAAGCATCTTTTATGAGAATGACCTTTGGATAATATACATGTTTGTGGACTTTGTACAAAAAATCATGCTACAGAAAAATTCCCAACATTAAAAGAGTTGCAAGTAGGCCAATTAGAAGAAACTCAAGTATTTTTTTATATGGCACCAAGAAGAGCTTTGCAACCACGTTTTGCAAATACATCTCAATAGCTTCCTCAACAAATTCCCCATAATTTTCAGTATAAAAATTCATGGAATACTCCTATTCCATGGTAGGTTTGGCCTCCTCAACAAAACCAAAACCAAACTTCACAAAGTTGGCAAGGATATGCTTATGGAGCCCAAACTCCTGAACAATTTTATCCTCAACAATATCAATCTTATCCCCAATAGTCATATCAACAACCATATCCTCAATAATAATTTCCATATCAGCAA
This sequence comes from Pinus taeda, assembly GCA_000404065.3. Taxonomy (NCBI): domain Eukaryota; kingdom Viridiplantae; phylum Streptophyta; class Pinopsida; order Pinales; family Pinaceae; genus Pinus; species Pinus taeda. Next base: position 48,524 of record APFE030673412.1, on the reverse strand, counting down.
TTCCAACAATCTCATCAATCAAATCCATTCACACAATAATCAATTTCTACACTAACTGAACCTCAGTAGCTTCAACTTCCTTCTAACCAACTACCACCTAGACCAACTCAATTACTAGCTTAGCTAATAACAAATCCAAGTAACAGAGTGGAGAGGCCAACCTATAATGTGGAAGAAACAACATTATTTCCTACATATTTTGTTCTTCTTATTCAGGATATCCACTTGAGGTTAGGAAAAGTTCTCCAAAAATATTCTCTACCAATCATAAAAGAACACATTTAAGAAGGAGAACAATATGAAAAGTCTAATCTAAGGAATCAAATTCAGAAAACCATAACTATTATGACTCAAACACCACCTTTCCCAGAAAGGTTAGTTGATTAGAAAAACTCAATTTCTCTTCCTGAATTTGATATCATAGATGAATTAAAGAATTCTTATGTCAAAATTCCTTTGTTGCAATCTATCAAAGATATTCCAATTTATACAAAAATAATAAAAGAATTATGTATTAAGAAAACTGGCAAAAAGAAAAGAGATTCACCCTCAATCCAAGTCATTGGAAAACTAGATAGTCTCATGTCTAGAAAAACAACAATTGAAAAATATATTGATCCAAGGGTACCTATGGTTACCATTTCAATCAATAATTTTTTATTTCCTAAAACTTAAATTGATCTAAGAGCTGTTATAAATGTCATGACAATATAAGCTATGAAGTATTTAAAACTGCCAAACATCTGACCAACTACTACAATTTTAGAACTAGTAGATATATCTAAGGTTGTACTGGAAGAAATACTTGAAGACATCATTGTTTATTTGGATTCATGGGAATATCCTGTGGACTTTCTAATATTGCAACCAAAAACTAATGATCAGGAAGCATGATCATAACACATGGAGATGAAAGGAAACATATTACACTCTATCCTCCTGCTCAATCTCCTTCTTTACTATCATGGCCTGATGACCAAAAAGAAGAAACTCTACCTATATTAATCATTAATCAAGCCTTTAATTTTAGAGAAGAAGATGAAAATGAGGATTTAATAGATCTTTTTATCTTAGAACCTAATATTTCTGAGAAGCTATGAATAACACAATATGGAGCTGCAAATAATCTTCTAAATCAATTTTTTAAGGGAAATTGTACTATTCAATAATTACAAAATTCATTTGAAAGCATTTTTCATGTCAATTCAATTACCAATTCTCAAAGAAAAATCGTAGAAATCAATCCTAGAAAGAATTTAAATATTGGTCATAATCTATAATTGTCACAAGAACAACAGGTAATTGCATTATTATAGAAATATTCAAAAGTTTTTGCCGGGGACTATAAATACATGCAAGAAATCCATCCAAAAACATGTATCCATCATATTTACATAGATAAAAAAATCAAACAAGTTAGACAACCACACAAAAGAATGAATCCAATGATGGAAGAGATAGTGAAAGAAGAGTTGCATAAACTATTATAGGTAAGATTTATCTACCCTATCTCTGATAGTTAATGGGTTTCTCGCTTAGTTGTGGTACCAAAGAAAAATGGAAAATTTAGAATATGTGTAGACTATAGCAAAATGGGCAAACCAACATTGAAATATAATTTCCCACTACCATTCATTAATCAAGTACTAGACTCATTAGTAGTGAAAAACGCTTTTTCCTTTCTTAATGGATTTAGTGGATACAATCAGATCAAGATAGCATTAGAAGCCTAGGATAAAACTACATTTACTTGTCCATGGGGAACATATGCTTAAAATGTTTTACGTTTTGGACTATGTAATGTACCTCCCACATTTCAAATAGATGTCCTAGCTATCTTTACAGACATTATACATGAATGTATTGAAGTCTACATGGATGAGTTTATTGTTTATGGATGTACATTTGATGATTGTTTAAATAATCTTGAAAATTTTCTCAAAAGATGCATCGAGACAAACTTATCCTTCAGTAATGAAAAATGTTTTATGATGTTAACTGAAGGGATATTGTTTGGAGACCACATTTCATCTTCTGGAATTAAGGTAGACCCAACAAAGAGACAAGTCATTGTAAACTTAATGCCACCAGAAACATAGAAATGAGTAAGAAATTTTTTGGAATATGCAGACTACTACAAAAGATTCATTGAAACTTCATCAAAATAGATTTACCCTTGTTCAAATTACTCACAAAATACATTGGGTTTCAATGGACTACAAATTGTCAAGATGCATTTCAAAAAATGAAAGAGAAATTGTCTATAGCACCCATTCTTAGAGGACCAAATTGGTCGTTTCCGTTCCACATATCCATTGATGCATTAGATACAACTATAGGAGAATCTCTAGGAAAAATAGAAAATTAATTTAACTATGTCATTTATTTTATAAGCAAAAATTTAAGTCTAAGAAAATTAAACTATATAGTAACTGAGAAAGAAATGCTAGTTGTTGTGCATGCAATCAATTAATTTAGGCATTACATAATAGGATATTAAGTATTTATTCATATAGATCATTCAACCATTAAATATTTAATGAAAAAAACAATTACTAATGGCATAATTAGTAGATGGATGTTACTAATACAAGAATTCAATATTATTGTTCTAGATCGACCATGAAAAGTTAATCAAGTGGCATATTTTCTCTAAAGACTTAATTCTCCTTATGACCTTATGCATGTTTTAGACAACTTTCCTAATGAGCATGTATTTTCTGTAACAACTAAAATCCCATGGTTTGTAGATATAGAAAATTATTTATCATTTGGAAAATTACCATCCCATTTCACTAGCAAGCAGAAAAGGAAAATAATTAAATAGAGTGCTAGATATACTTGGGTCAATGGTGATGTCTTGTATACTAGTCCTGATCTTTTGATAAGAAAATGTGGAAGAGAATATAAAATTCTTGATATTGTTAAAGCATATCATGATGAAACATGTGGGGGCCATTTTGTAGATAAACGAACAACATACAAGGTGCTCAAATTTGGCTACTACTGGCCAGCAATTTTCAAAGACTCAAAGACCTATTGCAAAAAATGTGATAGATGTCAAAGAAATGGAAGACCTGTAGTATCATATGAGATGCAATTAAAACCACAAGTACTTATAGAACCATTTGAAAAATGGGCTCTAGACTTAGTGGGACCTACCAACCCCCCTTCAAATGGAAAGAAGTACATCTTAGTATGTACAGACTATGTTACAAAATGGGTTGAAGCAAAAGTAGTGGCACGAGAGAAAGAAGAAATTGTGGTTTCTTTAGTCTTTGAAGAAATATTTGTAAGATTTGGAGTTCCAATATAGATTTTTACAGACCAGGGAACTCAGTTCACTTATAAACTTGTCCAAGATCTTACATAAAAATACAAAATAAAGCATAGAAAATCAACTTCGTATCATCCAGAAGAAAACGAACAAGTGGAATCTACTAATAAGGTTCTGGAAAAAATCATGAAAAAGAAAATACAAATGAACAAAAACGATTGGTAAGATAAATTAAAATATGCATTATGGACATATAGAATTACATGGAAAAAAACTATTGGATTTAGTCCATATCAATTGGTATATGGTAAAGAAGTGATGTTACCAATCAAATTTCAAATTCTTATGTTCAAACTTGTAGTAGAATTATGATTGGACCTGTCAGAATCTCAACAACAGAGACTTATGCAACTGAATGGACTAGATGAAATCAGACAATAGGCAGTTGAACATACATCAATAGTACAACAACAGAGAATCAAATGGCATGACAGATTTATCAAAAACAATTTTTTTCATAAGGGAGTCTGGGCACTTCTTTTTTAGGCCAAGTACAAATATTTCAAAGCTAATTTCAGTACTAATTGGCTTGGTCGATATGAAATATAAGAAATATTTGACAATGGAGAAGTCAAGATAAAAACAATTAATGAAGCAATAATTCCATTTCTAGTTAATGGCCATAGACTTAAAGTTTATAACAAACCTATCAATAAAGATGACTTTCTAAACAAAGTCTTAACAGAAGACAATATGGAAGTATTGGAACAACATAGTAATAGGCCTTCCTTATTTCCCGAAGAATAAAATAAAAATAAAAAGTTAAAAAATAATAAAGGAGTTTGATTGTCAAAATCCAGGATACTGGCACAATACAGAATCAAATTCATATTGGAAATCCAACTTGTTTGGCCATATGAATTCTATTTTATGTTTTTCATTTTTATTTTGTGGGATCATACTCTAGAAAATTAAAGACTTGAAGACAAGTCTTAGGATCAGCAAGGGGGAAGATCCATAATAAATTCAACAAACCATGCAATGTTTTAATATCAAGCAGTTTTACTACGAAAGGGACCTGAGACATCATAATCAACATTTATCAATAAGGGGCTTATTTAAAACAAGATCATAATCATATATAGAAGGGACATGATTATTCATTTTCAACTCAACATGAGAGGGACCTGAGAAGAAACTACAAGCATCTATCTATAGTCCAGTATTGACAAGAATTCATTAAAAAGGTCAAGTGTTGAAAAAAGAGTTAAAGCATTGACAAAGAGATATCAAGTGAAAGGAAAGTACTATAAATTTAAAAGCATTCTTAATGCCTTTTATTTTGAAATTTTTTCTAAGATTGATAGCTTAGTTTAAAATTTGAATATGCAATACTCCTAGCCATATTTACATTATCCTACATGACCCTACATATTCATTCATTTCATAACTTAACCATACATTCACATCTCATTACTCAACCATATCATTTGCAATTTTTGACCAATATTATTGGGCACATCTCCTTTTGAAAAGAAAAAATTGTTGAATTATGGAGAAATTGTCTATACAACCCGAAGGATTAGTTTATGCACCTGCAAAACAAAAACAAGAAGTTAGTAACATTGTGAAAATATAAAGAAAATTTGATTTGAAATGACCTAAAAATATGATCATTTCAAAATCAAATACATAAGTATATGATGAAAAAAGACAAAATTTGCAATGATAAAAACATGAATATGCAACATGCACATAAGTATGATGGATAAGCAAACCTAGTGCATGCAATACGAAATCATAAACTAAGGTCCCAATGGTCATGAGTATTCAAAACTCTAACATACAAACTATGGCACAACCTTAGTGGACATAAATTAAGTGTCAAAGGAGTGTACAAAGGATGGCACAGTCATAAGTAAATGTTGGGATGGGGTCCCCTCAGTTAGTTTTGGGGTTAAGCTAACCCAAGTTTTGGTACATTTTGTGTAAATAATGTAAATTCTCCTTGATTTTTGGATGCAGAGTGTGTAGAGTGACTAGGAGTCAAAAAGGGTTTATCCCCTTGTTTTCTGTAATTTTTGAGTTGGTTTTGAGATTCGCCCATGGTCCACAGACCATGGTATTGTATGAAAAAGGCTATAAATAGGTGTGTCTTAAAGAGTCTAAGGAAATTAAGAGTAGAATGGGTGAAAAGTGATAGCGAGGAGAAGTGGATAAGATAGAAGAAAGGCTCTACAACTAACTGCACAAAGGCTTAGGTAGAGTCCGCAGCTGAGTGCGTAGACCCCTGCAACTGTGTGCACATGGTAGTTTTCAGACTGTAACCTTGAATTGAAGAACAATAAAGACAATTTTTGAAGAATTCTTGCATATTTTTATTAATGTTATATGTTGTTGATGAATGATGTGTTTTACGGAATATTTATGGAATGTTACGTGATTCTTTTGAATAAATGTTAATGATGTACGCAATGCATGTTTAAGAAATTTCGCAAAGAATCTGATGGTCCATGTTATGTTTACTAATAACCTAAGTATATCTACACAAACCCTAATTTAGAATTTCTCTCTAATGCATATAAGTAGACACATTGAATGCTAAAGGTCCACAAAGGCTGATAGTAGGCCTTCACGAAGGTTTGAAGACTATTTAGTAGAGTTGCAGTAACGTTCCCTAAGAGTTTATCGATCTGTGTGAAGGAAGATCCGAGGCACTGAAAGTCATCACACCAGTCTATGGATGGAGAAGCTTGGTTCTTGCATCCCCCCATATTGCTTTGGGTTAGACTACAGTCTGCGCTACGTGGGTTGCTGCAAAAAGGGCCAGTAGTGTATGGATTTGTTGGTTGGCGGAACTAACTCTGAACCTAGGTTAGGACCCATTAAGAAAAAAAATGGTTTTGTTTTTAGGACTAGGATCTGCTTAAAATAGATGAATTATGTCATATCATTGGAATTCGACCAAGAAAGAAATTGAAAAGTGGGTGGATCGGAAGATTCACGAGTTTGCGGCTCAAGAAAACAGGAATTCATGCCTATCAAAGGAAGAGTTGTTGAATGGGTATCTGTATACTGAGATACATGAGATGTTCTTCTACACCTTTCCCATTTAACTATATTAGTGGTTAGCTAAATTAATAGACAATCAAGGAAGGTGGAAGCTCGATAATCCAATAGTGTGGACTCCAGAATTAGTGCAACGATTAGAAGCCTCTGAAAACAAGATCGCACAGGTTGTTGATCATTGGCTCGATCAGATTCTAGGAGGATTTGTTATATAATTTGAAATTGATATCTCAGTTAGCTATAATGAAGTAGAGCATTGATTCTTCAAAGGACTGCGAGGTAAGTATTTAATATCATTGAACACTTGGATTAAAATCTTGTTATGTGAAAAATGGGTGATGCCATTACCTTGATGTTTGGAACTACGCAAAGTGGACGATTCCTTAGAAATTGCAAAGGATTAGGACTGGAGTATAGTCCATTGATTGGACCTCCTTTAAGTGATGCTAAAGGGGATGAATGGACTCCACCAAGAAGTGTTGTTCAGCTAGTCACTCCGGGGATTCCTCGAGTAAGTCATCCTTCCACTCCACCACCACCTCCACCTCCACTACATACACCTTCACCCACACCTCCACCTCCACCACCACCATCCAACATGGCGAACATAATGAATCTACCAATTTTCAAAGGCATAGGGAGTGAATATTTTTGGATGGGGTCCCCTGGGTTAGTTTTGGGGTTAAAAACCCAAGTTTTGATGTAAATTTTGGTAAAAAGATGTAAATCCTCCACAATTTGTGGATGCGGAGCACGTATATAGTTAGAAGTCAAAAGGGGTTTAGCCTCTTGTCTATGTAAAGTTAAGTCAATTTTGACATCTACTCATGGTCCGCGGACCATGGGATTGTATGAAGAAAAGTTATAAATAGCTTTGTCTTAAAGAGTCTAAGGAAGTAATGAATAATATGATGATGATGGATGTAATGGGTCAATAGAAGATAACAGAAAGAAGTGAGTCATAGAGGAGGGAGAGTCTCTACAACTGAGTGTGCAGAGGCCTAGAGTAGAGTCCGTAGCTGAGTGCACGGACCCGTGTAGCTAACTGCGCAGGGAAGTTTGATTCTATAACCTCATATTGAATATCAATAAAGAAGATTTTTGGATAAATTCTTGTGTTCATCTGTTTACTTCTAGTATTTATGTTTACGATATATGCTAAAATTAAATAATGTCTTTATGAAATAATGGTGTATTGATACATGACTCTATTGGATAAGTTTTATTAACTAAACAAACTGCATATTAAATATTTACGCGAAGATTATAATACATTCTATTATGTTTATTAAGAACTTAAGTAGATCCGCGTAAACTTAGATCTAGGGTTAATTTATGGTGCACGTAAGTAGTTGATTGATCTATTAAGGGTCCACAAAGACCTATCGCAGACCTTCGCGGAGGTCTAAAAGCCATCTAGGGGAATTTGTAACATCGAGTCTTAGGGGCTTATAGATTTGTGTGAAGTCAGATCTAGGGCATTAAAAGACATCACAGTAATCTCTGGATGTGGAATATTGGTTCCAAGATCCCCCCATACTGCTTCAGGTGAGACTTCATCCTTCACTACATGGGTTGATGCCGACAGGGCCAATAGTGTAGGCTTTTTTTTAGCGCAACTAACTTTGAAACTAGGTTAGGACCCACTAAGCCAACAAAAGATACATAGGAGTTCTGACTTTTTGTGAATGTTGTGTGGATAATGCAATAGATTACTGATGACAATATAAAGAAGGCATAATTGGTTACCACTCTACAAGATCGTGCGCTCACTTGGTATATTAAGTATTGTTCTAATAATCCTTTTGCATCTCCAAAAGATTCTAAGGTGACTTTAAACAAGGAGTTTAGTAAGCCTAAGTCTGGCTCATAGTTAGTAATAAGATTCAAGGAAATCATTATGAGGGTCAATGAGGTGCCTTGGGAATCAGATCAAAGGTTGAAGTGTCAGATTCAAGAATCTAACATGCAACTCACAGATAATCAGCATCGCGAATGGTTTATTGCTTTGCTTCTACACCACCTGAGAATTTCTCTATCAAAACAGAGGATCAGAACACAGGTAGAAGCCTTGGAAATCGTGACAAGGTTACATGCATCACCTATTCAGCATTCCACCTTGGGGGTACAATAGATCCACTCTTAGTTACAAAGGCTACACCTAGAATTACATAGTTTGAAGAAAGATAAGGAGACTAAACTATAAGTGTGCACAAAAGTTTGTTGTTTGAAGTGCAAGGGCCAAGGGCACAATAAAGATCACTACCCAGTGTATGTGAATTATATTATAGGAGGGGGGCCAATTCCCCTGAAGCCAGAAGCCCCAACAAGACTGAGCGTGGAGACTATGCTATGGTGTGCTATTTGTCAGGTTGTTGGACAACATATGACAGATAATTGTCATTTGTTGCAAAAATTCATCCAAACACCTCAGCAGTTGTTCTATAACTTCTACAAATCAGTGGGCCATGATGAATGCCACTGCCCCACCTATGAGCTAATGACGGAAAGAACACCTACATAATGGATCTAAGTAGAAACTTGGCCTCCAGAATAGGGTGCTATAAGAGCGTGCAAAGGTTATTATGGATGCTGACAAGATCGAGGAGAAGGAGGACCTGGTAGAGGTCATGGTCAGATTATCTGTTACAACTGTAGAAAAATAGGGAATTATGCACGAGAATGCCAGAATCAAACACACCCATCATGTTAATACTACATCCAGTTTGAACATACTATAGAAGATTGCCTAGTGCTAATAGGTAAAATACAAGAGAGGAAAGTGAAACCTTAGCATCCTGCATAGAACTTATAGATAATGAGAGTTGAGCCCCACGAGGAGGATCAAAGCATGAATATAGTGCTAAGAGGTGGAATAAAAACTGGAAAGGATAAAGGTAAGCTTCCTGAAGAGGATGGACGGGTCCACAAGGCCCCGGATAAGGAAGCTTGCTTTGATCTAAATCAAGCTAAGGAAAATTTTATGGAAGCCAAGAAAAGCTTCTTTAAGGCATCCACCTCAGGAATCCAGGACAAGGTGCATGAAACCAACGTGCTGACATAAGTTGATCCCTCTGTACTTACTATGTTTTTGGAGACCTGCATAAAACTGTTGTGCGATAGAAAAGCTATGGAAGGCCTATAGGAATTAATAAACAAATGTAGCAGCAAGGAGAAAGTCTGTGATGCACACTAGGTGATAAAAAAAATCACAAACATAAGGCTTGAATAGGGCACGAGATGAGGCTCACCGTACAAATAGGTGATTATGAAATGGACCAGCTCATCTTGGATCTAGGGTCTGATGTGAACATTATGCCAAAGCAAACATGGGAAAGGATGGGGATACCTACACTGTAGTGGTCTCTGATTCAGCTCAGAAAGGCGAACCAATAGAAAATCATCCTCATGGGATGATTATATGGAGTAATAGTTGGTATAGAAGGTGCAAGAATGATGGCTAACTTTGAGGCTATAGAAATTGTTGATGAGAGTAGTCCATACCCCACACTCTTGGCAATTGACTAGGCCATTGAGATGAATGGGGTCAGCAATTTGAGGAAAAGGGCAATGTTGTTTGAAAGAAAATCACTTCGGGTTGTAGTACTGTTGGACTCTGTAGAAGGGGCGCACAATACTGAGCCGATCCGTGATTATGAAGAATGTGAGGCTGAACTAGAGATCAAATCTACAAAATAATGGCTTGAGATAAGAACTGGATCAATCCAGCAATAGATGGACAGATTTCATGGGACCAGGAGAGTTCCTACACCTTGGATTCAGAGGAAGAGTTGGAGCATTGGCAAAACCGTTTGCATGAAGTGTCTACACTGCGATGCAACGTGATGATGATGTAGCCACATTGTGTTTCTTTAGAGGTAAGGAAGATACCCTATTATGGTGGTTTATCTGATGTAGATCCATTTTTTGATGAATTTGAGTGCAAAGTCCCTGAGGATCACTGCTTCCAATCTTTAGAATTAGCATTGCGCACTACACCCGCATGGTGGTGGGGTATGCATAAGGATAGTTTTTCTGGATGACGATATTACAAAAGAATGATGAGGTTATGGTTTGGGCATGCTAACACCAGAATGACCAAGAGATATAATGTAAGGGATGATCTACATGATCACCTAGAGAATGGACTAAAGCATGGAGAACAGAACCACAGCCAGAGTGAGTACACATATTTTATCATACTTTGGATACAGTTCTCATGAATTGGTATTTGGAAATGGAGCATTTCCATGGTACTACAGAATGGGATGTGTTGAAGGAAGGATTCTTATTGACCTTCAGATTTGAAGATTGCTTCACAAGCATCGATGAAGTGCTATAGGAGATTAAGGCAGTTATCTTCAGAATGCCACGAGAACCTATGGAATGGGTCCAACCAGATTGGAGCACTGAATTGTGACATGCACTGGAATGCTATAATGTGACCGTTGAAGAGGAGGATAAAGGTCCGAGAAAAAATAATATTCCAGAGGGAGAAGGGCATCGCGAAGTTGAAGTCCGAAAAATAGACAACCTGGACATTATCGTGCCATTGAAAACAAAGCAAGTAGACATTGGCACTAAAGCAGAACCAAAGTTCAACAATATTGGAGACTATTGGGATGATGCTACCATGGATAAATTTGTTAAATTACTCCATGAATACTAGGATCTCTTCCCCACAAAGTTTTCAGATTTGAAGGGAATAATTGGTGATTTGGGTGTTATGAAGATCACTCTAAAGCTATACATGAAGCCTATTAAATAGAGGTTGTATTGCCTTAACCCTAAATACAAGGAGAAGTTTCGCCAAGAGTTGGATAAAATGCTAGGGGTAGGCATCATAGAACTTGTTGAAGAATCTAATTGGGTGAGCCCGATGGTGGTTCAAGAGAAGGAAAAGGGTGAAATAAGGATTTGTGTCGATTTGCGAAAGCTTAATGATGCGTGTGTCCATGATCCATTCCCAACGATGTTTAAAAATGAAGTGCTAGACAATGTTGGAGGGAAGGAGTCATATTCCTTCACTGACGGGTTTTTTGGGTACCATCAGATTAAGATTGTGCCCAAGGATAGGAGCAAAATTACATTCGCAATGGAATGGGGTTATTTTCAATACACTGTGATTTCATTTGGATTCAAGAATGCGCCTGCGATATTTTTCCACATTGTCATATCAGTGTTAAAGTAATTCATCCGTAAGTTCTTGGAAGTGTACTTTGATGACTGGAGAGTGTTTGGATTAGTGAAGCGCCATGTGGCAAGTCCGCGCTTGATGTTGAATATGTGTTGCAGATGCCAGATCACACTAAATTTTAAGAAATGCATATTTTTTTTTCCCTTTGGGATCTTCCTATTTCACGTGGCGTGCAAGGAAGGATTGATGGTGGACCTTGCAAAGATAGCGATAATTGTGAATTTGGAGGACCCGAGGAACATTAAGTAGTTGCACATGACACTGGGACATATGGGATATTATAGAAAATTTATCAAATCTTATGCTCCAATTACTGCACCCACAGAGAAACTGTTGAAGAAGGATGAAAAATTCTATTGGGATGAAGAATGTTAGCGTAGCTTAGATGTATTGAAAGAAAATATGGTCACTGCATCGATCTTAGTATTCACTAATTGAAAGAAGGAGTTTCACGTACATGTGGATGCCTCTTGCATTACATTGGGTGCAATGTTAATGCAGGCCAGTGAAGGAGAAATGGACCATCCTATAGCCTTCACCAGTAGGAAATTATCGAAGGCCGAGAAGAATTATTCAACGACTAAGCGCAAAGGATTGGCCATGGTGTATGTGCTAGAGAAATTCTAGAATTATTTGTTAAGAGGGAATTTCAAGATGTGCACAGATCATTCTGCCTTGAAATAATTGGTCAATAAGTGTGTGTTCGAGGGTGAAATCTACAAATGGTTGCTACTATTTTAGGAGTATGACTTTGAAGACATTGTGAAGCCAAGGAGGTTAAATTTGGGACCTGAACATCTATCACGATTTGAAATAGGTGAGGAGCCTAATAATCTAGAGGAAGGGTTGCCAAATGCACATCTCTTTACAGTGCGCATAATGGATAATCATTTTGCAGACACTATTCACTTCTTGACTACAGGGATGGCACCAAAAGGATATAGAAGTCAGAAAAAAAGGAATTAGTAGTGCATGAGACCGATTTTTCAGTTATTGCGAGACTTTTGTATAAGTTGGGTGTTGATGAAATATTGCAAAGATATGTGTCAAATCTTGAGCAAGATAACATTCTTGTTGAAGCTCATGTAGGAGTAGCGGGAGGTCATTATATAAGTAAGGCAACTGCATAGAAGATTTTGCGCGCAAGCCTATGATGGCCTACCTTGCACAAGGATTCCAAGGCATATTGTAAGGCATGTAATGCATGTCAAAGAAATGGCAGACCATTGTGAAGGGATGAATTTCCATTACATCCTCAAGTCTCTTTGCAGCCATTTGAGAAATGGGCGATTAATTTTGTTGGGCCAATTCAACCCCCGAGAAAGAAAATAAGTGCACCCTAAATCATCACCGCGATGGAATACCTAACCATATGGGTGGAATCTTAGCCGGTTAAGGATTGTATAGGGACTACAACATCAAAGTTTCTGTTTGAGTATGTCTTAACCATATTTGGCTACCCCAAAGTGTTGATGGTTGACAAAGGTATGTACTTTTTGAACGAAATGATCAGTGGGCTGACTGAAGAATTATAGGTCTACCATCAAAAGAGTACACCATATCACCCATAGGTCAGTGGTACTGTTGAAACCTTCAATAATATTTCAGAGAATGTGTTGATGAAGATCTACAATTCATAACAAAATGACTGGGATGTGCATGTACCTACAGTCCTATGGTCTTACATGACTACTTGTAAGAAGCTGACAGGGAAAATGTCATTTAGATTAGTATACGGGGTCAAAGCTGTAATGGTGATGGAGTATATCATGCCTAGTTTGTGCACAACCACCCTGATGGCTATGGCAGATCATGAGGCCTTGGAGGAACAACTTGTGCAGCTGATGGAGCTTGAAGAAGACCAGTTTTTGGAAATATTTCATCAACAAGTACAAAAGGAACATGAAAAAGCATGGCACAATCACCACATAAAGATTTCTATGTTCAAGGTAAATGAATTTGTCCTATTATATGATAGTAAGTTCACTAAATTTCTAGTTAAATTCCAGATGCATTGGTTAGGGTCATATATTGTCAAAGAAATTACAGATGGAGGCACATTTCAGCTCGTGAATATGAATGGGGAATCCTTCCCAAGAAGAGTGAATGGGAGCAGGTTAAAATTGTATATAGGGGATCCTGCATAATGACTATATGACAACAAGATAGTCTTAGTGCTCCAGATAGTTGCAAGCGAGTGCAAGACTGTTAACTACATTGCCCAGTTTGCAAGATAATGCAGCAAGCAGGCTATGTGGAGAATGATGGATACATAAACCAAGAAGTGCGCTTAGGAAGGTTCGCTATGAGGGAAGCTACCACCTAGCACAACAGGAAAGTTATCATTGGAGTTACTATTCATGACTTGAAAGCTAGAATACCATTAAATGGAGCGGGGTGGCGGCATTTAAGGCAAACATATTTGAAGATATGCCGCCAAAATAGAATTTATTGTTAGAATTTGGGGGAAATGATCATATTTGAATTCAAAACTCCTTATAAATTACGCGTGTTGGTCCAACAAAGAACACTTTTCACTCTCAGACTTGTTAGTGAAATTTTTTTTCTGTTTCCTGTGAACTGATCAGCTTGGGATGATTTAGTTGCAAGCCCTACATTTGCTAAGTTGTCTAAGATAAACCATAAGTTTATTCTTGACAAAATTATTGCACCAATTCCTACTAAAACTATGAGTACTAGCGATATTGCCTCTCAGACGTCCACCCCGAAATTTGTAAGTATGGAAGCTGCAACGGTGATGAGGTTGTCTAGGTTGAAGCCTACCCCTACCATAGAAACCCAACCAACCAAATCAAATAAACATAAGCTAATAGTCCATGCATCCCCCAAGAAGCATACCGAAACAATAAAGGAGAAGAAAGACAAACAGCCGGAGAAGGTAGCGGACCTAGAGGTAGAAGAATCCCAGGGAACAAAGGATATAGACGCTGAAGGAGTGGAGCCCATAACAAGGCTCCCTAAGTATATCCCTTTGTAGAAGGGAAAAGGGAAGGTCATGAAGGACTCATATTCTATGAAGTTAACCATTTCCACTCCCCTGCTACCGAAGCAGGTCCCGCTGCTAAAAATAGAGGATTGGGAACTCACATATCATGTTAGGTTTCCACACTTGGTGATGGATAAGTATATGAGAAGGGTTTATTATGTAGAATTAGGTGTTAAAACATTGGAAATGGAGGGATGGGTCCACGGTGTTGAGAACTCAAGGTTACTTAATTTGTTGTGGGAGCCCCATTATCACCGCACATCCATTAACACAATCTGTGTGTGCTAGCTTCTCACATTGGTACACGATGGGTGTTTATGGCTAGGAGGGCCTATCCCCATTATAGATATGTTCATTCACTGAATCACACACCTACCTTATAAGGGCACGAACCTGACTAACAAGCTTGGCAAAAAGATTGGGGAGAAAGACCTTGCAGAAATAATGAAAAGGGATTACGCCCTCATGAAGAAGCCTCGAGGGTATTCAATTCTTTCTATAACTAACCTGGTAGTTCAATTGGCTACCCCAATTTTAGTAGGGAAAGTGATGCAAAAATGTTGTGCAGATGAAGTTTCGGTGCCAGTAGTTTCCCTAGCTGCACAGTGCGCAAAAGGCATACAATTTAATTGGTCAAGATACCTCTATTAGGAGTTCATAGTGAACTATCAAGAGGCCCAAGATGAAACGAAGTCTTTCCACTACACTTGGTTTTTGTTTTTGATTGTTCTCATTGCATGGGAATTGTTAGAGGATAGCCAATTTCCTCTGCTCAAGGAAGGATTTCCAAAGGCAACACAATTCGCTTCCTTATGGTTTACAAAGGATCCCACACAGATTATAGATATGAAGATATTTTGGGTTCTTAAGGAAATGAGTCTCTGCATGACCATCAATCAATGTCTAAGCTTGTCCCCAAACTTGTTCACACAACTATCAAGTTATGCGACATTCAAGGCTGACTTCCAAATATTATATATCCAAGCGCAAAAGGAACTAGACCAAAAATGGCATGACTTGTCCTATTTGGTAACAGAAACAGATGTGTACGAGGTTGTAGCGAAATGGTCTACAGGATGGCGCACCCCATCAGATTTAGATGCTAGAACAAGCATGGGTGTGAGAAATTCTATTGTGTAGAAAATAAAGGAGGCACTTTAGAGGTGTAGTTTGAGTCTAGAGTCAGCAGTAGTAGAGGCATGTAAGATAGTTCTTGAACTTCACATCTCGGAGGATGCACAACCAGAGGCCAAAATCATAAAATTTGTTTTCGGTGTGCACAAGGCTAAAGCATAGGTTGGACAAGCCGCATTTGAGATCAACATGAAGATTACAGAGCTGTAGTTAAAGTTACAACCCACAACTCTATTGGAGGTCCGGGAGCAGGGTGGATTTGTGATAAACGAAAGCATGGCTACATTGGATGCCACAGTCACTGACTATGTAACATTATTTAAGCAGGCTATGGAGCTCGTGACCAATCTACAGGAGGATCTAAACCTATAGACACTGAACACAAAGGTAAGTGAGCTGCAACAGTAATATGATGAAGTTAGGGTGACTGGGTGATCCATAGCACTAGCACAGTGCCTTGCTAAATTATAGGAAAGAAAGTAACTCCTAGCACCGGTGGAGGAAGCACAGAAGAAGGAGGCCTTCCTAAAGCCCAAGTTGCAACCTTGGTTAGAGGATGCTTATCAAGTCATGAAAACCATTCAGCATAATCTTAATGGGTTGTAGTAGACACATCAAATGATGAGGCTGGCCATAGAAGGACTAGCCACTAAAAAATTGGTCGAGTAAGTCAAGCAAGAAACAACGCAGAGCCCTGTCGAAGTTGCAGTGATTCAGGTCAAGCTAGAAGATCTTCACAGTAAGATCGTAGTGCCAACAGAGGGACTCGAGGGTGAGTCACAATCTTTTTGTTGGGGTCTTGTTGGGATGGGGTCCCCTGGGTTAGTTTTGGGGTTAAGATAACCCAATTTTTGGTACATTTTTTGTAAATAATGTAGAGTCTCCGTAATTTGTGGATGTAGAGTGCATAGATGACTAAGAGCCAAAAGGGGTTTAGCCCCTTGTTTTATGTAAAGTTTGAGTTAGTTTTGAAATCCACTCGTGGTCCACGGACCATGGCATTGTATGGAAAAGGCTATAAATAGGTGTGTCTTAAATAGTCTAAGGTAATTAAGAGTAGATTCGGTGAAAAGTGATAGCGAGGAGAAGTGGGTAAGATAGAAGAAAGGCTCTATAGCTAAGTGCACAGAGGCATAGGTAGAGTCCATAGCTGAGTGCATGTACCCCTCCAGTTGTGTGCATAGGGTAGTTTTCAGTTTGTAACCTTGAATTGAAGATAAATAAAGATAATTTTTGAAGAATTATTGCATATTTCTATTATTTCTGTTAATGCTATATGTTGTTGATTAATGACGTGTTTTATGGAATATTGATGGAATATTGCACAATTCTCTTGAATAAACCTTATGATGTACACAATGCATGTTTAAGAACTTTTGGGAAGACTCTGATGAACTCTGTTATGTTTACTAATAACCTAATTATATATGTGTTAACCCTAACTTAGAACTGATCTCTGATGTGTGTAAGTAGACAAATTGAATGCTAAAGGTTCACAAATATTGATTGTAGACCTTCCCGAATGTCTGAAGACTATTTTAATAGAGTTGCAGTAATGTGCCCTAAGAGTTTATCGATCTATGCGAAGGAAGATCTGAGGCACTGAAAGACATAACACCAGTCTCTAGATGCAGAAACTTGGTTCTTGCATCCCTGCATACTACTTCGGTGAGACTTCAGCCTATGCTACGTGGGTTGTTGCCAAAAGGGTTAGGAGTGTAGCAATTTGTTGGTTGGTGCAGCTAACTCTGAATCTAGGCCAGGACCCCCTAAGCCAACAGTAAGTGAAACATGATGCTTTAACACAAGTGGTAGACAAAATTGAAAATGGATAAGACAGTCAAACAGTAAAACAGTCAAAAATATTCCAAAGGTATACTCTATGTATTCTCCTTCATCATCATAGACAAACTCAGCTTAGAGTTAGAGAGAAATGTTGTGCATTCACCCAAAGATAAGGAAGCCCTGATCAAAGAAAAAAAATGTAGAGAGTGAAGGTAATTGCATAGGGGAGAAACTCTGTGCCATGGAAAGACTGTGTGAAATAGCAACGTGGAGAAATTGAAAGAGAAGCACGGTGAAGGAAGGAGAGAAGAAACCCGAGCAGCATGGAGAAATAAGTAAAGGAAAACCTTGTGCTGCATGGAGAATTTAAGGGAATTTTGTTTGTTTAAGGAAGGAGAAAGTGATTGGGATTCCCTCTACGCTAAGCTAAATTCCAAAAATTACGTAGAGAATTACTCAATTAACACAGTGACTCCCACTAATAAGGTAAGCGTCAATTCCAAAGACTCCTCAACAAGTAAAACAATTTCAAAAAATTAAACTTTAGATTTTGTTTAAGATGTGTCACAGTGGGAGAAAAATACAACTTCAGTTCTAGATTTTCAATGCTTTCTTAGATTCAAAATCCTCTGCCACCTATGGAATCCATGATTTCTTGAGATACTAGAAAATTATTTTAATTGAAACTATATGTTTACATAGGGAAGACAAACCATTAACAAGAAGTTTCTACAAGTTTTTTACAACTCTTATTGTAGTTCAGGTATCAAAACCATGATTTCCTCATACAATTTTTGTCAAAAATTTTACACAGTGAGTGTTATTTCAAAAACACAATACACAGTTTTTAAAATAGAGGAGGATTTTCATAAATTTTTATGAGGAAATTTTGCCAAAAGGAGACATATTTAAAAATGACTTGTAGAATAGTGAGAGATTCTTCTTATAGTGGAGATTTTTGTTTTGGGTATTTTACACAGTCTGAATTTTTCTTCAGTCAGATTTACAAATAGAGAACCTTGTGTTGATAATATTTGCAACAGAAGTCAAGTAAATTGAAGATTTATAGGCAAAGGAAGTAATCTAATTTGTTTTCAAAGCTAAGGAGATCTAGTAAGTGCATTTACCAAGATTATTATTGCATGAATAAGAAATATTTTTCTTGTTATAATGAGATTATTTATTGGGGAAGGTTATATAAATTGGTATACATAGCATATGCAAATGGCAACAAAAATTGAACCCAAAGACTTCAAACTAGAAAATTGGAGTAAAGATGCAATGGAGAAATTATTTGAAGCAAGACTACTGGAGTTCCTTAGGAAGTTTAATGGCCACAATAACAAAATCACACAAGAATTCATAGAAATTTGGGAAATGGGAAAACCAAAGTGGTTGAACTTTCTATACGAGTGAATCCAACTTTCATATCTCAAGCATTATAACTTATTTAATAGGAGAATAATATCACAAAGGTTTACATTTTAAGGAGAAAGGATGAACCTTTTTCCTAGAAAAATAAAGGAAGGGGGCCTTTGATATGACGAAAGAAATTTTAAGATACTGGTTCAGAAAACCATGGTCATAATTAGTTTTGATCATCAAAAAAAATATTACTTGTGACAACAGACACAATATTGTCTACCTTTACCATATAAAATTTCTTCAACATATCAAGGGAGACTATAAAATTGATATTTCTTACATCTTTTCAAAGAGTTTAACTAAAATAATAGAAAATGTAAAAAATAAAACAACAGCTAAAGAGGCTAATATCTATCATTGTGGGTTGATCAAGATACTTGTTGAGTATCAGGCAAGGAACAAAGGGATATTTTGGAGTGATTTTTTGGCCAAACATCACTTTGAAGACCAAATAATAGGGAATGAGGAAGGGTTTGAGCAATTACACGTCACAAAAAGTATCATGAATTTTCCCTTATATCCTAGGACAAGATTTAAAAAGAAGCAGTATGGTGTTATGATTGAGAAAGAAAAATCATTTTTGTCCATTCCTATGAGACCAAGAAGAAAATCACAAGAAGAACCAAGTAACTAAGGGAAAGACCCATAAAATGAGATCATTAAAACCAAACCTCCACAAACATCAAAACAAATTGATGAGATCATACAGAGGTTGGACGAGGAAGCTTGGGAAGATCCCATAGAAAAGGGATCTTATTTTGAGGATTCATGGGTAGGAGCCACCTCATATCATTCATAAGTCGAGGAGGCAAAGGAAGAATCCAGAGAATTGCACAATGAGGAAGATCTAAAGAAAATAGAAGAGTTGACTAATGAGCTAGAAGACAACAAAATCATGGAAAGAAACTTGAAGAGGGAGAACGAAGTGTACAAGGAAAACAAAAACAACATATTAAAAGAAAACAAGAAATTCAACAAGCAAATAAAAAAAGCTTAAAACTCAGAATATGCTCATTTCCAAGCAATCCTAGAAATGGCTAAAAGAGAAGATGTTCTGGCAATATAAATATGGAAAACAAAAAGTAAAAGATGTCATCTACAAAGAAGAGGAACATGAGGGAATTGATATTCTACTTCAAGCTACATAGGAAGAGGCTACAGGTTCAGGTACAGTAGGGGCATCATTGCTCAAAATGTCTAAATGGACAAAGCAAGCATGAGGACATGCTTGAACATTAGCAAGGGGGAGTTGTTGGCCCTCAATTTTGGTCATTTTTTCCTGTCCTAAAACCTTCCATTTACCACCATATTCCATCCTATTTCACTCACATATGCTTCATTTTATTCTTATTTTTCATATTCAGGTAACTAAATTAAGTTTCTCAATTTTTAGAATTTTTTTGCAAAAAATGGGTTTTAAGAGTAAATTTGCACTGCAAAAAAATTCCCGTAATATCTCTGTTAGATTCATATTTTTAGGACACCTTGAAGAGATATCTGTGCATATTTGGAAATATTGGGAACCATGGATGGAGGAACACATATTGGTTTGGTCAAACTGAGAAAACACATGTCCGGTCAATGCTGGTCAAACTTGACCTGTCATTCAGAAATATCTATTAAAAAGGGGCAGAATATTAGTTTATGGGATTTTTCATAATTTTGTGAATGAGACTTGATGAGTTCAACCTAGATAGATGATTAGGATAGATAAGACTGTTAGAGCTATTGTAGCAAAGTTTTTTGATGATTTTCTTATTTAAACCAAGTTTATGAACCATTCATGTATGTAATTGGTATTAAGACTATTGGAGACTTTTTGATCATTTGAAGAATACTTTCTACTATTATAAGTTGTTTTTAATGATGTGGATATTTCCATAAGTTAGTTGTAGCCGAGAGTTCCTTAGGTGTACAAAGCAAGTTTGGAGGCCCCCTATACCAAGCTAAGTACACTTGATTAAATTAGCATAATTAATTTCAGTATTTCTTGTTTCAGATTTATGATTCAGTTATTTACATGTGTGATGCTTTTTGTGTGATTTTTGGATGATTTTAGTTTAAATTCAAATTTTCATATGAAAGGACAAACAATAATTAAGTAAAATTCTCTTTCTATCAAGTTATGTATTATAGCTAAAATCATCCTTTTTGCATTTCTTGTATTATTTCTTGAATTCTAGTTTTTTTATTTGATGTAATGGTAATGTTATTGTGGTAGAACTATGAGGAAGGACAACCAAGGCCTCCTAAGTCAGGAGCCTCTTCTCTTGCTATCTACACATTACTATCCACTTCTCTTTAGTTTCTCTTCTTGGGGACAATATTGTGAGGAAGGACAACCAGGACCTCCTAAGTTAGGAGCCCCTTCTCTTGCTCGCTGCATCTTGAGCAAGAAATGTTTTTATCTTTTAAAACTTAGAATATATTTGTAATATGCACTTCCTTTAACTTTGTAGTCATGTCTTCCTAAATTGACTTCACCTGAAATCCATGTACTTTGGACATGATTCCAAGTCTACAAACCCATGTTGACAAGTAAAACACATGTGTTAGTTAACTTAGTAAATTGACCTTACACCACATTTATGTCTAAGCTTGGTCACATTTGAGGTATCAATAAAAATTATATTTTCACTTCCATGGTCTCCCAGACATTCCCAGCCTTTAGTCAAATCACTATAACATCCATGGAATTCATGGCTCTCTCAGCTAAGCCTTGTCATGACATAGTCTTTAATTGAATAAGAAAGAATCCCAACAAAAAATTTTATTATGCCTCCCAAAATGTGTTGTAGGACCAAATCATAATCTCTAGTGTTCTGTGACTAAAAAACCACCTTGAATACAGAAAAACAAGCCTATTTGAATTTGTAAAGCAAACACCAAACTTTCCATGGTACATATCTCCTCCCTCTTATGCTCAATTATAATTTTGAGTGCAGTACAGAGTCCTGAAGCTATAGTTTTTATTCCTTTTTGACAACATTTTGATGTAGTCATTCAGGTTTCTTGCATATGGATGTTTTTTCTTTTCTCTTGTCTTGTTGTTTCAATTTTCAATCGGAGCTGCAGAAGCATGGTGTAGGTATGCAATTTTAAAGGCAGGAGACAACAATTTTCAGAGGGGAGTGAATAATCTATAGAATTATTGTTCAACATCTCAATATTATATGGAAAGATACTCCCCATAATCGCCTTTGTAAACATACCTTTTCCAACAAACAACCAAGGGATTTTGTTGTCAACACACAAAATATTGGGTGCCAAGGAGAATTCTTTCCTGGTATATTTGAAGAGATGAATATGGGGATACAATTTCTTATTTGTGGAAACAAACGAAAATTCACAAAAATATAGGGTACTGACCATCTCTACACATTTTGAAGCAAATCCTAGGGAGATCAACATTCCAGTGATTTGTAAATTCAATCATAGGGCTTTTTAGGGTAAGTGTTTAAAAACAGAGCTTGTTATCTAATCTCCTTGTCCCACTGCATAGCCTCTCGAGCCAAGATCACATTATCTAGAGTAAAGAAACCTTGTACAAAGTTAAATTTCTCCTTACACACATTCTTCTTAGCATCATCTATTACATGCAATGCCATAGCCTAAGTGGTAATTTTATAGGTGGCACTTGACAAGGTTATAGAACACCACCTATTGATAGAATCTCTAGTAGCATTCTCAAGGTGATCACTTTTACTATTACCATTAATTACCAAGGTTACCATTAATTTCCAAAGTCAAAAACTCTTTAGAGCTCTGTCACCTATCTTTTTTCTATCTTAAAGGGATGTTAGACAAAAATATTAAGGCTAGGGGTGACTAGGCAATCCCCTACTAGTGGGGGGAGCACCTATATGCCCACCTTTTGGGGAAACATGTCCCACACATGAGGGAAATGTTTCTTGATGAATTTTCAAGAGTTTCCCCCAAAGGTGCGACATGGAGAAAAAACTCTCTACGTCCTCCCTTCCCCTGGAGCACAAGAAATGTGAGGAGCACATCCGCATGTAACATTGTTAATATGCCTAATAGTTGATGTGAAACTCCATGAACTGGCATGATTCTCTTATTAATTTTTGAATTTGTTCATCTAACACTATTCTCATTTTATATCATGTTTTAATGTTTACCAACAAATTTCTGAGTTTTAAGTTTTTTAATTCTGTTTGGAGGTGCTACAGTGAGTGAATTGATATTTAGTTAAAATATGTTGTATGAAGTTTGGTTGTTTGTAGAATGTTGTAGTAATATTTAGTATATGAAAAATTCATTCATAATTTGTGGGAGCTTGTTCAGTGGATGTTTCTTAGAATTTAAAAGTACGTTACATGTTATTTCTAGTTCAATTGATTTCCACATATATAATATAATGCTAATATTAGGTATTTCTTCAATATTATATATTAATCATAAGAGGTATGAAATTTGGCATACATCGATAAAGTCATATTGGTCTACAGTATTCCTGGTTCATTTTTAGGGTTTTTAACCTTTTTAATACAAATTTTGAATTATGATTTGCATTTTTGTTTACTACAATTTTGTTTGAAATACATTTCATACTATTCTTTAGGAGCATCATAATTTCTGAAAGTTTTGCTACGAATAATTGTAAATGGATCTGCATTGCATATTTTTTGGAAGGTGTATTTGGAGTTTGTTTAGCTCAACTATGAAATATCTAGTGTTCAAAGTAATGACAACTAGTTCACGATTCAATCTGATATTGTTTTGTAGGGCTTGTTTCATGTTTTTATGTTAATTGTTTCCTATGCTATAATTCTATGTACCAGAGGTGCACTTACAGATGATGCGGCAATATTAACATGTGGAAGTAGTGGTCTCTGACATGTACTTGAAGCGGTGGGTAATTTACAAAAGAAAATAATAGTAAATGTTTTATAGCTTAGATGCTGAGAGGGTGGAGCTTTGTTGATTTGAGATTATAATATTATGGTTTTAACATTAATTTCTTCGATGTTATTATCTCGATTTTTCACAATGCTCTTTTCAACTGTTCTATTTAAGTTCTTCCTTTATTTTGGATCAACATCTTGATATTGGAATTTATATCTTATGCATTTGTAATCCCAAAGGGTAAAATATATATGCTCCAATGTATATCTACAAGAATAAGCTAGATGTGCCTCAAATATTACTCATAATCATTGCAAGTAACTTGAGATTATTGTTATAGGAAAGAGTTCAATCACTAAAATTAAAATTTAAAGGTCATTATATATTCTTGTCAATATTTGTGAAATCTAAGGTACTTGTGATTTGCATGGGACTCTGTGTTGGGGATGCATCCTTTGTATTTCCTACATCATAGGGATGGGGGAATGTGTTCCTGCCACCCCCAAAATGCATGAATGGCCCCTTTTTTGGTTTTGTGGGAATGCTAGATGTTGAAAAATGTAAATATGTTCAGTATTCATAATGTCTGATGTAATTTTTATTTTATGTATTTAATTTAAATAGAAAATAAAATATATTATTTTTATTTTTATAGCATGGGTTTCGTGCTCTAGGTTAATTTGTTTTAGGCCAAGCACGCATTGTGTGCTTCTAGGGCTTTTTCATTGAGTCAAATAAGTCAAAGAGTCATTATAATATTCAAAAGACCCTATTAGGCATCATGTATCAAGTGAAAGGAATTTATGTAAGTCAATTTGTGTCATAAAAACACTCCAACGTCAAGTCGGTCTACAAGAAAGCACAAGTCAACCTCATTATGATAGTTCGATCTTTAGGGGAAGTCTATATATAAGAGGCACTTGACCTCATTTGAAGATACATCTAAAACATTCGATTATGTGAGAGAACAAGTTCAATCCAAGAAGGAAAGAAGTCTAAAGTGCCAAAAAAGTTAAAAGAAGGGAAGCTGAAATTCTTGAGGATTGTTTTGGGTTCAATCCTCCCACACATGGGAAGAGTTAGGGCATCATTTTGTTGTTGTAAAATAGAAATTTTAGACCTCCAAATAAGATTAATTTTGGTGCCGTAAGTATCAAGTTTGCAAGTCGAATTTCCAAGAAGAAAGAATCAATCCAAGAAAAGGAGAGAGAAGGTAAATTTCACCATCATTTTCTCACACATGCAAGCTAGGGTTTCTACAGTGTTGGGTGAAAATTACAGACCATTAACAGTGGCTGAGAATGTGAAGTAGAGGATAAAATATGAAGTTTTCAAGTAGTTTGACTTGGGTTGACTTTGAGGAAGAGAAGGTTGTCTAAAGGAGAGACTGACTTGATCTTGGGGAGGTCTTTGTCTTGTGTCTTAGGTCTTGGAATTTATCATTGAATATTCTATAAGAGACGAAGTTTTGTGGGTTTTCCTCTCAAGAGGAGAGGTTTTGGCCATGGCTAGTAGCCTATATTTTGTGTCCTCTTGTCTCATTGATCTTCATAGTTTGGCAAATGCTTTATGATAATAACACTATAATAATCAAGTAAAGAATAAGATAAGTACAAATACATCAAATTTAAGTAAAAGAACCTCACAAGAAGTTATCAAAGTAAAGGGAAATCACCCTAATCTAGCTGCCATTGATCTCTCAACACTAGGACACCCATTAATGGAACTGGGGAAAATTGGACTTCCCTTTATATATATGGGACACAGTCTATCAGAATGAAAATTTGAAATTAAAATTATATCATTGTCTAGAATTTAGCTGAGAATGAGTGTAGTCGTATAGTTCCAGCACTAGTTACAATTGGCACGAGGTCTAAGAAGGTACAAGCCCAACATAAGCCAAAATGGCTGTACACACACACGGGGTGGGAAAATTCCCACTAGGTCATTGTGGTGATGACCGCTCCAATTTCTCACAAGGCCACTGCCTAATGGACACCCATCATTATATATATTACATCTTCCTCTTATCATGATTCGATGACATGTATGTTCCCTAATCCCATTGTAACATTCAATTTGGAAACCAACAGATAGAATTGCAATTAGAATACTATGAAATATTAATATATAGCTGGAATGCATTATATTATTTTTATATTTTTAATTTCTATTTATTTATTTATTTTTAAAACAAATTTTGGTATGGCATTCCCTAAACTTTGGGAGGTATTTCCAACTTTTCCTTAAAATCTTTCCCATGCATTTCTATCCCACAGTCCCCAAAACCTCAGTGAAACATAGACCTATGTAGTCTATTACGGGCATGTTTAATGTAAACATCATCTGCAATGTCATAGTGATTATGATATAATTAGTTTACAACTATTCATAACATTCATGATTATGGTGATTGAATGTAGTTTACACTTCAAGCAACTGTAGTAGTCCGATTGAGTTATTTATTGCAAGGTTTTTCATTTGGTGAGGGGAAATAGTTTATGTATTGTTTTAGGCAAATTATATGGTTAGTATGAAAGCCTAGTCATACTTTAGATTGGTGAACTTTAATCTCTTTGAAATTTTTGGATTATCTTTATAGACCATTCTACCATAGGATGTATTGCACAACATTTTTTTATTTAGCTAGTGGATTTCACATATGTTGGATACACTTGTGTGCTATGTAGTTGGAATTTTTGTTCTTGTATAAGAATTTGTAGGAAGTCCCTATGATTAATAATTTCATTACATGATTAACAACTCTATGCCATGGATAACTCAGGTTGAAGTGGAGTAGAAACTTGTAGGCAGTGTGACATCAAAGAAAATAATCAAGACATTCGTAAATATCAATGCTATTGTTATATGTTAGATATATTGTCCAAAGTTGTGTGTTAGGATCTGTTCAAGAAAGATTCATGCATCCTTCCAGATATCATTGAGATCAAACCTTACTAGTGTCAAACATAAGGTACCTACTATACATTTTTACAGATCATCTGGATCATTCACAGCATATGTTTCTCATTGAAATTGTGTGTGTGATTTATAATTCTAAAAAATTTTAGACAATTATCTGTGGCAAATGATGCCAATATGATTGCAAAAAGGAGAATAAATATTGGATAGGAAGAAATAATATTTTAGAGACATTTGATGGAAACACTATCACAATGATGACTTTATTCTTATGTTTTGTTTATAATTTGAATCCAGTTATATAGTAAAGTATTTCAAATGAGTCAATTACTTACATTAAAGTACAAAATTCACCCCATAAATTTTATTTATGTGATTTAACATACTGCATTTGAACTCAAATTGCATATCAGAAACAATGGGAAACCACCCTATAGCTAGAAAACCTCTAGCTATGAATATGAATTCAAATTGGGACCACCCTTTAAAAGGTTTCTCAACTATTGTAAAATCTACAACTAAGCCTAGTTAACATGTTTAACTTCATATCTGAGCCAAAATGTGGAGAGATATATTCAATTAGGTAACCTCTGAATTGGAAGACATGAGTTGCTTATTTATATTATTGTACAATGTTTCGATTTAAATAGATGAGTTTTCAATATTTTATATCCCAGTGGAGAGCATAGTCACAAGACATCGACCCAAGAAACATATGGGAAAAGTCTAAAAATTAAGGCTGATTTGGATTCCCCAATAGAAAATTGGCATAAAATTCCATAATTAAAATAAATTCCAAAATAGTGGTTGCCCAATTGGTAAAAATGATGTGCTAAAATTTCCCATATCAGTGTTCAAGCCTCTTTGATGAGAAAATTTCATTTGTGCTTATGGATGCAATAACAAAAAAACTATCTTGAGTTATATGTAAGTTTTGAGCATCTTTTGGGAGAATAAATGACCCTCACTGAAAATATCTTAGTGGATACTATTGGTTCTAATTTATCTTGTTTATCTAGCCACATTTTGGTAAGAGGAGGCTAGTTCAGATTATCTCTTCGAGACATACAAAAAGGGAGAATTTGTCAAAATGTGTTAGAGCAGTCATCTCTATCAAATTTCTTTTTCAAAATCCAGGCTCAAGCTTGTTGACTAGCTTAGACAAAAATAATTAATCTCTTTACATATTCCTTGAATGAAAAGATTTGACTAAGCCTGGCCCAAACTCAAACAAACCAGACATTGAGAAAAAAAATTGGGAACTCTTACTTTAATGTTGGATTGTCAGAATAGAGTGTAGCACAAAACCCCAATGCCATACATAAATGATTTTTTCCAAAGGACAATAGAAAAAAGAGGATAGGATTTTCTTCCATTTCACTAAAGAAGTAAATTCCATTTTGTCATGTGTATAGCCAATCATGTTGGGTTCCTTTTTTTCCTCTAATCTTTGGGTACATGTGGATACTTGTTTAAATTAGTAGATTTCTTTGCTTGGTGTATTTTTGGTTATCATCTTTATTTCTCCCACCCCAATCTTATTCTCTATGGATATTTTTGCTATCCCCTATATCTATTTTATTAAGGTAGAGGGGGGATATGTTGAAAAATGTAACTAGGTTAGGTCTTCATAAATATTAAATGTACTCTTATGTTGTAAAAAGAAAAGAAAAATTATTATTATTTTGGTAGCATGGGTTTCATGCTCAAGGTTATTTTATTTATAGGTCAAGCACCCATTGAGTGCTTCTAGGGTTTGTCATGAAGTCAAGAAGTCAATAGAGTCATTATCATATGAAGAAGATCCCATTAGACATCTTGTAACATGTCAAAGAATTATTTTTTTGTGCAAAGTGTCAAAATACCGCTCCAAGACCAAGTCAGTATGGCAACTAAGAAGTCGACCTCATTAGGGAATTTTGTCCCCATTGGAAGCCTATATATTTTTCCTTCCACCCACTTTTCATAACTTCCATAAACATTAGGTAGGGACCTGCAAATTTGATGTTTCTTTGCTTGCTTAGTAAAAGATCGCCGAGACTTTAACTTATTGAAAGTTGTAGAATTTACAATTTATAAATTTCAAGGTCTAATTTTTAAAAGTATAATTATTTAAAGGGTGTTATCTGAACGGAATAGCACCTGATTTACAAGAAGGAGGTTGGTGGTATGATTCCATCATGCCCTACTATCCATATGGAATGGCGACAATTAGTTTTTGGTGACAGAGGCTCTTTTGACCATCGCCAATGACCCTATGGTGACATTTTTCAACCCTCACCAACATATGAAATGGTGATGGTCAATGAATGCCACCATATATATGCATCAATAGTGATGATCGTTAAAGGTTCATAACCATAAATCATTGTTGTTGATATGAAATGGTGACGGTTACTGTCCATCATTATAGTCATTATTCATGACAAACCTTGAATGTCATGACAACACTTATACATTTGGAAATGGGACTTTTGGTGACAGTCAATGAACATCACCATATATATGCAACAAAAGTGACGACCAAGAAATATCCATCATAATAAATCATTGTTGTTCATATTAAATGGTGACGATCACTATTCGTCATTATAATAATTATTCACGACGGGCCTTGAATTTCACCATAACACCTATACTTTTGGCGATGCCACCTTTGGTGACGTTTAGTTTTTGGTGACCGAGGCTATGGTTCGTTATCATTTCTCATATGAAATGGTGACCATCGTTATCCATCATTATAAATCATTATTGTTGATGGACTTTCAATGTCACCACAACACCTAGTCAGTTTTTGGTTACGAATTCTCTTTTGGCTGTCACCAATGAGCTTATGGTGACATTTTTCGCCCCTAACCAATGTCCTTTTTTCTTGTAGTGATTGTTAGACCAATGAGGATATTATCCAATAAATCCTCTGTATATTGTTGGATACAACATTATGTAGAAATTTTGAATAATATAACACTTATTCACAGAGATTATCCTGATTATACACTATTTGCAGAATGCATGCATAATACATAACCTCCTCTACGTTGATCATCATTTTTGTGGAATTAAGAAACAATCACATGCGCACATTGAAACATCAATCACACATATAAACACAGTATGTACTGGGGAAAGCATACAGATGAAAATCCCCAACTATCTGCATATTATATTGATTAAGAACATGTAACAATACATAGTACAATACTCCTCGCAAGTACTTAGTACTATCTCCACCTGTTACACACAAACTAGCTCAGATCTGAATCAAGTCATAGGTTCAAATCTCCTCCACTGTTTTCCTGCCTCCACTACGCAATCCTGCATGAGAATAGATGAGAATGGCTGATCCAAACTCGTATTTCCCTTGTGTTGCACTACGCAATCCTCATTGGCAATCTCGATCCACTGATTGTACAAATCCCATGCATAACTATAGTCACAACTGACAGTTGTCTTGCCCTTTCACTCACCTCTAACACTTGTCTCCACTGAACTGTCCATGAATCGAGTTAACTAATGTATTCTTTAGTTGATTTATGAGTTAACAGTTAGTGAAATAATTAATAATTAATTCACACCACTCATCACTAGTGTATTTGTTAGTTAGACTAAATACAACTAGTTCAACTAAGTCAAACTGAAC
>APFE030673412.1:0-17964 GCA_000404065.3 Pinus taeda | reverse complement strand
GTGCCACATCTGTAGCTCGAACTGAAGTGTTGCAAGAGGATAAGATAATGTTTATAGTCCAAATATTATTAAGAGCTAATAATATTCGACTGTTCTATTTTTAGCCTGGCTGTCTAAAAATAGACTCCACCCATATGTCTAAAAATATAGGCCCATCTATTTTTACCAACATGACCAATCATCTATAAATAACATCCTGCAACTCATAGACCATGATCCATATGTCTAAAAATAGACGTAGTCTAAAAATAGACTTTGTGCCAAAAATAGCCTGCGGGACCACATAGTGAGGGCGACTTCTTTTCACTAACGTCCATCTTCTTGTTGCATTTTCAAGACTCCCTCTCAAAAATATATGGATTATCTGCAACCCCTATCCTGCCTCTATGGTGTTCGAATTTTCTCCGAGTGAGCACCTTCGTCAAGATATCAACATCCTAATCCTCCGTGGGAGTATATGAAAGTAACATGATTCTCCGCTGCACACAATCTCTGATATGATGGTACCTGATGTCGTTCGTTGGGCTCCCTGCCCAATCTGCATCTGTGAAGGCACATAGCTTCACCTCATCCTCCTGTCTATACCAGAATCCATATCCTGTTGTGTACCAAGCACGAGGTGCTTGTTTCGACCCATACAGTGCTCTCTTGAGCCTACACACATGTGACTCGCTGGTGAAGATATCGAAACCTTCGGGCTGCTCTAATTACACCTCCTCCTAAATGACTCCATTGAGGAACACAATCTTCAAATCCATCTGATGAATGTGCCACCCCATCTACGCTGAGAGAGCAAGAATTGTCCGTATGGAAGAATACCTTGAGACAGGTGCAAAGGTCTCCTCATAATCGATCCCCCCTCTATATATGAGAAGCCTCGGGCAACAAATCTTGCCTTGTACTTCTCCAAAGTCCTGTTAACTACCTGCTTCACTTTGTAGATCCATCTTGAACCCACCATTGATTTCCCCTCTGGTCTTGGGACAATCTCCCATGCACTGTTTCTGACAATCGGATCATACTCTTCCACCATGGCATCTACCCATGCGGGATCCTCCACAGCTTCCTCGAAAGAGGATGGCTCAGTCACGACACATTTTCTCACAAGAGCCATGTATCCAGTGTACTGATCATGTGACTGTCTCTGTCTGCGCTGTGTTGTAGGTGGTCCTACAATCTTCTCTGCATCTTGAGCCAGTCGCTCAGCTTCTGTAGTGCGCTTTCGCCCTCTGATGGTTGGCGCTACATGAGTGGTTTCTTCCACTCCATGAGCTTCATCTTGTGGCTGATCCACATCTTGAAGCTTATCCTAAGGAACTAATAGCTCCTCATCTGCATGCAAGTGTGGCTCCCTCTCAAGAGAACACTTCATGGCTTTCTCCTCCTGAAATTTGATATCCCGTCGCACAACAGTCTTGCGACTGTCTGGCAAATACACACGATAGTTGTGGGGCATATCAGTGTACCCCACAAATATACCAACCTCTACGGTCAGCTCTAGCTTCTTCCTGGCATCCTTCATCACATGCATGTAAACAAGAGAACCAAAAATCCTCAAATGGGAAATATTAGGCCTCTTACTAGAATAAGCCTCCTTGGGTGTACTCATGCCAAGTATCTTATGAGGAAAATGGTTTTGCACATATATTGCAGTATTGCATGCCTCCACCCACAAGTGAAGCGGTAGGCCCTAATCATGCAACATCGCCCGTGCAGCACCCACGATCGTTCTGTTCTTCCGCACAGCAACCTCATTTTGTTTTGGGTTATGGGGAGCTATGAGCTCTCTTCGAATCCCTTCTGTGTTGCAGAAGTCCTTGAACTTGCCAGAGATGAATTCACCACCATTGTTGCTCCTAAGAGCCTTCACCTTCTTCCCTGATTCCTTCTCGAACAATGCTTTGAACTCATAGAACTTTGAGTATGTCTTGCTCTTCTTATGCATGAAGAAGATCCAGCACTTTCGAGAGAAATCGTCAACAAAGATCACATAGTACTTGTGCTTTGCTATCGAAGCTACTGAGAAGGGTCCACACACGTCTGTGTGAATTCTCTCAAGGATTTTCATGGCACAACTATCCTTCTCGTGAAAGGTGGCTTTCACAAATTTTCCCAAAGTACACCCCTTGCACTGATCTGACTGTGCAAGAGTGCCTTTAGGAAGCCCAGCAGAAATCTGCTGCATTATCTTCAAGGCTCCATGATGAAGGTGGCCCAATCTTCGGTGCCATAGCTTTCCATCATCCCAGCTCACCACTTCTTTTGCCTTGCATGCCATTGCTACGTAGCCATCTACATGCAATTGATAAAGGTTCTTGACTCAAACCCCTATCTTCCGTGTTTCTCCAGTTGTCTTACTACGTAGGAAAGCCTTTCCCTCGTCGAAGACAACATCATATCCCTTGTCTTCTAACATCACCACAAAGATAAGATTCTTCTTCAATCCTGGAACATGCATCACTTCCTTCAATATGAAGGGTTTACCAGACTCCTCTCAAAGGAAATGGTACCGATACCAGTCGCACTGTATCTACCATCATCGCCCATCCCGATGTGCACTCCAAGATCTTTCTCATCCATATCAGAAAACAAATCTCTATCTCCTATGATGTGAAAAGACGCACCACTGTCAAAGAACCATACCAATCCCATCACACTTGATACCAAGCATGTGATCAGTGAAAAATCTAGCTCAAACTGTGAGGCTAAGGCCTCTTCCATTGTAGATCTAGTAGCTTGCTTATTTTTCTTCTTCTGCGGACAATTTGTGGCATAATGTCTGTGCTGGTGACAGTGAAAGCACTTCACCTTGGACATGTCCTGCTTCTTGCCTTTCGCACCGGAATGAGAAGCATTATTGCTCTTCCCCTTCTTTTCTTTGGTAGCCAAAGCACAATTTTCTTCATCAGATGCATTTGATAAAGATATGTCCCTGGTATTCCGCCTGATCTCCTCTTGCACAAGATCCGACCAAAGACTCTCCCATCCTGGCAATTTCTCCCGACCATTGATAGAGTCCTGATAGGAATGCCAACTCTTTAGAAGACCAAGGTGAGCCAAGCTCACCAAGCCCTCATCATCAACAGTCACCCCCACACTTCCCAGCTCATCCCGGCATTGGGTGAAATTCATGAGATACTTGGGCATACTGTCTCCTTTCTCAACTTTTATGTTTCTGAGTTTATCCTTAAGCGCCAACTTCCTCTGGTCGCTCTTGCTTTGGAATAAGTCTGTCAACAATTTCCACATCAAGTATGGAGAAGCCTTTCCATGGAGACTAGATACAATGTGATCCCTCACACCCTCCAACAAAATCCTTCGACACTTTGCTGTCTTCTTTTGCCAAGCCTCAGCTTCAACAACATTAGTAGGTTTTGGGACATCCGCATCTATGAACTCCTTCAACCCATTGTCATCTAACACCGCCTCCATCTTGTCTTTCCATGCAATATAATTTGAGCTGCCTTCAAGGGCATACTCCAATCGTAATCCGTTGAAAGACATTTCAACTTTGACACCAAGAAAACATTGCTGCAAATTTGAATTCCACAAGCTCAAAACTCAACCGCTTCTGATCTAAAATTTGTGAGAACAAAGTATTTCTCGTACAGAGATCGACTGTATGGGAAATCACCGGATATCTCACCTTCCAAAAGAAGGATGAATCTAGAAGCTACCTGGCCTGATTACAGACTCTGCCTGAAGAAATAAAACGTAATCACTTCCTGAATAATAAATCTGATGATCAATCCTCGCTTTGATATCATGTAGAACTTTTTCTAAAAATCAACCAGCTCTGATACCATGTAGAAATTTTGAATAATATAACACTTATTCACAGAGGTTATCCTGATTATACACTATTTTTGGAATGCATGCATAATACATAATCTCCTCTACGTTGATAATCAAGTTTGCGGAATTAAGAAACAATCACATGCGCACATTGAAACATCAATCACACATATCAACACAGTGTGTACTAGGGAAAGCATACAACTGAAAACTCCAAACTACCTGTATATTATATTGATTGAGAACATGTAACAATACATAGTACAATACTCCTCACAAGTACTCAGTACTATCTCCACCTGTTACACACAAACTAGCTCAGATATGAATCAAGTCACAAGTTCAAATCTCCTCCGCTGTTTGCCTGCCTCCACTGTGCAATCCTGCATGAGAATAGATGAGAATAGGTGATCCAAACTCGTATTTCCCTTGTGTTGCACTACGCAATCCTCATTGGCAATCTCAATCCACTGATTGTGCAAATCCCATGCACAACTATAGTCACAACTGACAGTTGTCTTGCCCTTTCACTCACCTCTAACACTTGTCTCCATTGAATTGTCCATGCACTGAGTTAACTGATGTATTATTTAGTTGATTTATGAGTTAATAATTTGTGAATTAATTAATAATTAATTCACACCACTCATCACTAGTGTATTTGTCAGTTAGACTAAATACAACTAGTTCAACTAAGTCAAACTGAACACAACTCCATCAACTCCACCAAACTTAATCACTTGAGTTCTAACTGAAGTCCATCATGCAATAGCTCAACTAACCCATAGGAAAAGCGTATTTCCTTCTGGCAGTTGCATGTGCCACATTCGTAGCTCGAACTGAAGTGTTGCAAGAGGATAAGATAATGTTTATAGTCCAAATATTATGAAGAGCTAATAATATTCGAG
Organism: Pinus taeda; assembly: GCA_000404065.3. Lineage (NCBI taxonomy): Eukaryota > Viridiplantae > Streptophyta > Pinopsida > Pinales > Pinaceae > Pinus > Pinus taeda. The sequence goes on along the minus strand of APFE030673412.1, from coordinate 13,261 downwards.
TGTTCTATTTTTTGACTGGCAGTCTAAAAATAGACTCCACCCATATGTCTAAAAATAGAGGTCCATCTATTTTTACCAACCTAACCAATCATCCATAAATAGCATTCTACAACTCATAGACCATGATCCATATGTCTAAAAATAGACATAGTCTAAAAATAGATTGCGCCAAAAATAGCCTGCGGCCAAAAATAGTGAAGGCGACTTCTTTTCACTAAGCTCCATCATCTTGTTGCATTTTCAAAAAAAAAACAAAGGGAAAAAAATATAGACTCTAAGCCAGGGAAAAACCCCTCCAATGGAAAAACCCAGAAAGAACTTCTTCTCTTCTTATAGAACCAATTCAAATGAGAACTCTAAGACACAAAGACCAAAATCAAGACCTCCTCTAAGAACATCAAGTCATCCCTCCAAGAAATCCTCCTTCAATGAGTCAAAGTCAACTTAATTCAAACCCTTCAAATCTTATTCAAGCTCATATTTTTAGCCCCCAGTCATAGAATTTTGGACCTGCGGTGATTTTAGAAATATTGGCCTTTGTAGAAACTTCCTAGAAACCATAATTTCTCACGTGTGAGATAGAAATGGATTGAAAGCTCAAATTCTTCTTTCTTCCTTGATTTTGACTTCCTTCTTTAACTTTCACTCTCCATTTCTACTTCTTCTTGCTTGAGGTTGAACTGTTGAAGTGTGTTCTAATGAGGTCTAAATCTCCTTCTATATGTGTGTGTGTGTGTGTGTGTGCATATATTTTTCATGAGGTTGAATATCCCTTTCATATGCAGACTTTTTACTGCTAGGGTCGACTTGGTCTTGGAGGTCATTTTGACTTTCTAAACTCAAAAATAATTTTTTTTACATGTTATAACTTACCCAAATGGATCTTATACAAATGATATTGACTCTCTTGACTCATCACAATTATGCTTGTGACTTGACAAACCCTAGGATCATGAAATGCATGCTTGACCTAGTCGACCATTTAAATGGAGCATGAAACCCATGCTTGAAAATAATATTTGTATTTCTTATTTTTCTTGTTACATAAGATATACATAATGAAATACGTACAATGACAATTATGAAGAATGACACTAGTTGCATTTTCCTCTACCTTGTCTTATATTTTACCTATCCTATAATGCTTGTTTCATATATCCTAATGGATAAAATTGCTTCTTTAATACATATCTAAATTCATCCCAAGAAGTTGTCATTTTACCTTTCATATGAAGATCTTCTTGAACCTTACTCTCCCACCATATTAGTGTTGTGCCTCCAGTTCAAAAGCTAGCTAGTTGAACCTTCACTTCTTTGTCCCAAATTCTTTGTACCCTATAGCATACTTCAATATGCTTGATCCAATTATCTAGTTTTTTAACATCAAGTTTGCCATAATACATTGGTAAATCAAATTGCACATCCAATTTTAACAAATGTAATTTAGAATTAGCATTTTGTAATTGTCCTTTTGAGATGGAGATTGAGGTGGAGAAGGAGGAGGATGAAGAGGAAGAATTTGAGTAGGGTCACCACCATATTCTTCATATTTAACTTGACATGGGCCTTCTCCATGTTTTATTTTTTCTTTGTACAACTCTTCCACCATGACTTTCATGTCAAGAAAATCTTGTCAAAATGCCCTTTAAAACTTGGTGAGGCTCTCTTCCCTCTCACGTTCCATTACTTGTCATGGAAATGTTTGTCTTGTAGAAATATTAGGATTAAACTCTTTAGTGATTCTTCCCCATGCTTGATATTAGATCTAGTAAGAATTCAACACTTTTCAAATCCTTGATCAAGCTTGCCCTGATACTAAACTTGATCTTAACTTAAAGCTTGAATTGTTTTTGTATACTAATTAAACTTCTCTTACCTTTATTAATAAATTTTAATTGAGAAATTTGAAATATGTGATTGCATGATAAAAACAAAATAAGAAAGACCAATAAGAGCATGTCCATATATGGCATAAATAATAAAACCTTCCCAAAAAAAATGTAATATCCCACAAAAGAGCATGTCCATATATTTTGGTGTAATGGTAATACTTGTGGCTACTATACAAGAATTCAATGGTTTTGAATCTTTTGGGTGCATATTTTATGGGATTGATTTCCAACATATGGCATAAATAATAAAACCTTCCCTTAATATAATATGGAACATATGTTGGGGTATCAACACTTATCCCAAGTAGATTAAGGGTTCAAGTCTTTCTATTGTTATATTTCTAAAATAGTTTTGACCCGTCATGCATCCAATCCATGTAGAATTTCTATAAGGTCCACGTGGAAACCTCTAGTTGGTCCATGTGGTTCCATGTGTCGACTTTCCATTGATCCATGTAAACCTATGGCATGGCACATGTTTCCCTATCATTATGCCATGTTATCTTTTGGTGTTCCACATGTCATCCTATGGATGTGCCATGTGTTATCCTCTAGGTGTGCCACATCTCACCCATTGTGTGGCATCCCTACTTTTCCTCCAACTTTTGAAGGCCATAATATTTGCATACGGTGTATATTTGATCCCATTTAAATTGCATTAGAAATTTCTAGATGAGTTCTTCAAGGTGGATACATTTTTATCATCATTTAATACCATAAATTTGGATGGGGTGTGAGAATCCTCCTAGAAAAACTTTGGATTGAAGCAAGACATAAACTTGCTTCAATCATATTAGATGAGGATTATCTTTCATTTATTTGTACTTTTCAATGCTTAATCATGGAAAGATATAAATATCCTTCAAAGACGGGATTTAGATATTGCATTTAATATTATACTTTTTCATTCAACTGTACCAACATCAATTCTAACTTTTGGTAATTTCATCCCTTGAGATTTATGTATTGTTAATTATCAATATATTTGAAGTGAGATTTGAGTGTGACTACTCCTTTGTAGAGGTGAAATTGGAACAAAAGTGGGATTGGTGGGATCCCATGTAGGGCCAATGTATTTGATGAAATTGACAACCACTGTTGAAAATGAAACAATAAAATCCTAATTTAATTTTTTCCTTGAATTAAATTAGGAATAAAATTATAATTCCACATCACATGACAACTTGTATTAGTTGACTTCGTTAATTTGACTTAGTTTTCTTAGTCAATTTGATTTGAGGATCTAGCTTGAGTCATGTTGAGTTTCTCATACATTATAGGAGCCCTAATTGAGTTTATTTTGAGTTGTAATTAATTAATTTAGTTTAACTAAGTTAAAGTCAAGTAAACTAGTTCCAACTGTTAAAGGAGCTAGTGGGAGGTCTAGTAGTGTGGTGTTGCCTATAGTGATAAACCAGTTAACTGATGATTCACTCATAAATAACCCATTCATGTCAGATCTGAGAGTTAGCCAGTTGATATTGAAGTTTAAGGACAATGTACTATTAATTGTATAGTCATCTGAATTGTACAGGTGGTGCATGTAGCCAGAGGAAGGCCTATGAGGATTGTGCAATTCCAATTGAGGAATTTCCCTAATTAATAGGAGCTAATTCACAAGGAAACAACGCAAGTAAATAGGGACTTGGGAAAGCAATAAATTGGTTAAGTATTTGCTTAGGCTTGTCTAGGAATTTGTGAGATAGATAGAGATAGTTCAGAGGTTGCTCGGGCTTAAACAAAGCATTGTAATCTTGTCATATTTTCTGAATAATGCAATATACATATAGTAGGGGTTTTTAGCTGTGGCTTTCCCTAGGAAATCATTATGTGATGTGTTTATTAAATTCTTTCTCTTGTATGCTTCATGATTTTGTGATCGTTTAATTTTTTCCACTTATGAGTAGAGTAGATTCAATTCTATTGTTTTAATAAATTAAAATTAGCAGATTGAATCTACAAGGAATTTCTACATGGTATTAGAGCATAAATCACTCCAGAAGAGGAGAATATGAGTTTGTCTTTTGAAATTGAAATCACATTTGTAGTATCATACCTTAGAGCCAATTGGATGTTGTTCTACGGATTGAGACTCAAATATTCCCTTGAGGGTAGTTCGAACTATATTGGTTGGAAGGATATGATGGAGGCAGTGATGGAAGACAACACGCTTAAGGAATTCTAGTAATTGATGCTCAAGATCTAGCAGAGTGGAGAAAATGTGTTGCAAAGGCGAGAAGGATTATCCTAGAAGGAGTTCGAGATCATATTGTCTTGAACCTCCACAGTCATGAGACTCCATATGAAATGTGGAAGGCCTTGATAGACCTATTTCAAAATAGGTTATGACAGGAAGTTGGCACTAAAGTATAAACTTGGGAAAATCAAGATGGAGAAGGAAGACACAATGCCAAAGTATTTGACCAAGTTCACCCAGTTTTGGGACGAGGTTGGAAGTGTTTGTGTGATAGTTGCTAAAGATGATATGGTCACACTAGCACTTCCAGGCCTTCCCAAGAGCTAGCATAACTACCAAGATTTGGTAAATGGGAGGGAGAAGCTACCAGAGTGGGAGTGTTTGTGGTATGATTTGGTGAAAGAATATTTTCAGCATAACATCATATATGTATCCTCATCTAACCATGATGGTGAGGAAAATTGTGCCTTAGTTGGAAAGGAGAAGAAATGGAAAGGGAAGTCATCCCATTCCAAATTAGATTCCAGTTAAGGCAGAAAGAAGAAGGACTTGTCAAAGATTAAATGTTTTCACTACCATGAGTTGGGACACTATGCCATGAAGTGTCCACGAAAGAAGGATGAGAAGAATTCCTCAGCAGGAGTGGTAGGTGAAGCTCTTTCTTCACAATTCAAGTTGGGTTTCACCCTCATCGCTTGCATGGTGACATCGGTGATGGGTAGTGTGCGACATCTGGATAGTGGAGCCTCATTTGATATGACCAACAACAAAGAATTATTTAGTGACTTGGAGGAGAAGGACCTCCATATGGACATCAAAATGATAGATGATGTTAGGTATAGCAAGACCAGCATTGGTGTTGTTATTTTTCAAACGAAGTCTGGTTCTCCTCTCACATTAAAATATATCATGTATGTTTTGGGTTTGAAGAAGAATTTGGTTTCAATTTCTATGTTGGAGGATTGTGGCTACGATGCGATATTTAGAAAAGGAAAGGCTTTCCTTCATCACAGAGCCTCAGGATAAGTGAAGTGGATAGGGCTTTGGATGAAGAAGATCTACAAATTGGATGTAGAAGATTGTTCTACTTTGAGCACAAAAGAAGAGAAGGTGCAAAGGTGAGACATCAATGAGTTGTGGCATAGAATATTGGGTCACTTGCACTACTTATCCTTGAAGATCATGCAACAGATTTCTACAGAACTTCTAAGGGTAAACTAGAGCATAGAGATACATGCAAAGGGTGTACATTAGGGAAGTACACCAAAGTTTCCTTTCATGATAAGTACAGTCAAGTGCAAGTGATCCTTGAAATAGTTCATTTAGATGTGTGTGGACCATTATCGACAGCCTCCATGGCCAAGCACAAGTATTATGTAATATTTGTAGATGACGTCTCATGTAAGTGTTGTATTTTATTCATGCAGAAGAAAGATCATACATTCTCTGAATTTTGTGAATTTAAAGAACTTGTTGAGAAAGAAACTGGTAGGAAAGTGAAGTCTCTTAGGAGCGATAACGATGGAGAATATGTGTCGAATGAATTCAAGAACTTATGTCCATCATAAGGCATTCGACAGGAGTTATTTGAACCCCATAACCCATAGCAAAATGGGGTGCATAAAAGGAAGAACAAAAGTATTGTGGGAGTTGCACAAGAAATGCTACATGATCAGGGCCTGACATTGCACTTGAGGGTTAAGCATGCAATGTAGTTGTATATGTGCAGAACAAAAGTCCTCATCGGATTCTCCGGATGAGTACACCAGAAGAAGCTTTTTCAGGCAAGAAAGCAAATGTGGCACAATTTAGGATCTTTGGTTTATCAGTTTATTGTCATCTTACCAAGGATGCAAGGAAAAATCTAGAGCCAACAACTAATCTGGGCATATTTGTGGGGTACACTAAGACACCTCACAAATATTGGGTGTACCTACCATCTCATAGGATGACAATGGTTCGTAGAGATGTAAATTTTGATGAAGAGAAAGCCATGAGATGTTCCCTTGAGAGGGAGATTTAGTTACATGCAGATGAGGATGTTTCATCTCCAAAAGAAGAACCTCAAGATGATGTGGAGTAGCCACATGCAGAGGAGCAGAGATTCGAAGCACCCACTCATGCAAAAACTTCTAGAGATGGAAGGAAGTGCACCAAAGAGGATGACAAATAGATGTGTGATGTTAGAGATAATGTGAGAGCACCAACATCACAACACGGGCAGAGGAGGTAACCAGATTGGTACACTGGCTACATGGCTCTGATGAGCGAGAGAGTAGATATTGAGCCATCCTCATTTGATGGAGAAGTGAAGAAACTAGCATGGGTTAATGCCATGCATGGTAGAGGAGTATGAATCCATTATTAGAAACAGTGTTTGGGAAGTGGTCCAAGACTATCAGACAAGTCAGTGGTGAGTTCCATATGGATTTACAAGGTAAAGAAAGAATCATATGGGAGTGTGGAGAAACAAAATGCCAAATTTATGGCCAGAAGGTTCTCTCAGGTGGAGGGAATTGATTACAACGATACCTTTCCTCTAGTAGCAAGGTACTCTTCAACCAAATCTATTCTAGCACTTTCAGCACAGATGGGATGGAGGATACATCATATGGATGTGAAGACAACATTCCTCAATGGAGTGATTGAGGAAGAGGTGTACATTAATAATAAGGAAGGATTTGAGACCTTCAACAGAGAGTCACATGTGCGCAGACTAAAGTGAGCATTATATGGATTGAAACATGAACCCTGTTCTTGGTACACCAGTATTGATAATTATTTTATGAGGTTGGGCTTTACCAAAATTGAAGTAGATGCGAACGTTTACCATATTATGGTTGAAGGTAAATTGTTGATTATATTATTATATTTCGATGATTTAATTCTAACATGTGATGAGAAGCTGGTAAAATCTTTCAAGAGAATTCGAGATGAAGGACCTGGGGCTCATACATTATTTCCTTGGTATGGAAGTATGGCAAGGAGATGAGTAATTTTTTGTCTCTTAGGGCAAGTATGCCAATGAGATACTAAAGAAGCTCCACATGGAGAGTACAAAACCCATGGAGAATCCTCTAGTAGGGAATTGGAGGAAGGAAGATGCTACTTCAAGTGAAGTAGTGGAGGCTACTATTCATAGATAGCTTGTGGGTTCACTTATGTATTTGGTGAACACTGACCAGACACATGTTTTGCAGTTACTCAGCTTCCTCAATCAATGGTTAAACCAACCACACTCTATTGGAAGGTAGTTAAACATGTGTTCAGATACCTTAGAGGCACCACTTCATTTGGTCTTTGGTACAGACGGACATAGGGAGTGAAGATGTAAGGCTTCACACATTCATATTGGGAATGGAGTCCATCACAGGAATAGCACATCAGGGGGAATCTTTAGTATTGGGTGAGCAATTTTTTGTTAGTACAACAGGAAGATAAGATCAATTACACTATGTTCGACAAAAGAAGAGTACCTAGCTTCTAGTCAAGAAGCTTGTGAGGTTATCTAGATGAGGAAGATCCTTGTTGGGTTATTTGGTTAGCAGATGGATCCTACAATGATTTACTATGACAATCAGAGTTTTATCAAACTCTTTGAGAATCCAATTTTTCATGGTCGATCCAAGCATATCGACATTTGGTATCACCATCTATGAGATTATGTGCAGAGGATAATCATGTTGTTGGTGTACATTCCTACATAGGAAAAGGATGCAAATATTTTGACAAAGGAATTGTCAAGATGCAAATTCGAGTTTCATAGAGGCAGGATTAAGGTAGCAGATCATCCCTTGTTAAGAGGGAGTGTTGAAAATGCAACAAGAAAATCATAATTTAATTTTTCCATAGAATTAAATTAGGAAGAAAATTGTAATTCGACATCACATGACAACTTGTATTAGTTAACTAAGTTAATTTGACTTAATTGACTCAGTTAATTCAATTTGAGGATCTAACTTGATTCATGTAGAGTTTATCATACATTATAGGAGCCCTGGTTGAGTTTGTTTTGTGTTTTAATTAATTAATTCAGTTTAACTCCATTAAATTCAACTAAACTAGTTCCAACTATTGGAGGAACTAGTGGGAGTTCTAGTAGTGTCGTGTTTCCTGCAGTGATCAGCCAGTTAACTGATGATTCACTCATAAATAACTCATGCATGTCTAATCTAAGAGTTACCCAGTTGAGATTGAAGTTCAAGGACAATGTACTATTAGTTGTATAATCATCTAAATTGTACAGGTGGTGTAGGCAGACAGAGGAAGGCCTATTATGATTGTACATTATAGCATCCCTAGTTGAGTTTATTTTGAGTTTTAATTAATTAATTCAGTTTAACTCTGTTAAAGTCAGTTAAACTAGTTACAATTGTTGGAGGAACTAGTGCGAGGTCTAGTAGTATGGTGCTGTCTGCATTGATCAACCAGTTAACTGATGATTCACTCATAAATAACTCATGCATGTCTGATCTGAGAGTTACCCAGTTGAGATTGGAGTTCAAGGACAATGTACTATCAGTTGTATAATCATCTAAATTGTATAAGTGGTGGATGCAGACAGAGGAAGGCTGGTGGTGAAGTAAAATTATAAGTGTGGACACAAATGAATTCCTCTAGCCCAATAATGGATCTAGCCACAACAGATACATTCTATGGAATATTATCTTAGGCTAGGATCAATCAAGAGGGCCTATGTCTTGGTCACTTATCCAGCTTGATGATGTCCTCACTTGCTCACTCCAACAATCTCTTGCTTCCTTCTTCAAACTCCTTAAACCAGTAAACAACAACAACAAACAAACATAATAATAGACAAATTGAAATCCAACCTACTTAATGAGTTAAGAAGAATCAAGACATGAATATGTAATATTACAAAACATGTAGGAAAATCAATCGATAGTTGCATATATTAATATAAAAGAGAGATTACAACCATTCATCTTAACGTCGCAGTCTTCCTCTGATAAGACCATGTTCCCACACACTTCTACTAGCACTTCATGATGACTTCAAACAACAATAATTTAAAGACTCTTCCCTTTAGGCTTCACTCCAAACTAAACACACTTCTCCCCCACACAACTAGATGGCTACAACTAGTAATAGCTTGCTTTTCAAATCAAAATAGCATACTCACACTTAGCCAACACTGTAACTATGTCACTAGTTTGTGCTTGGGAAGAAGGGAGGTTTATATAGGAAATATGGATGGGAGATGGATCCTCTTCTCATGAGAGAAGGACTTATCCCTTGAGCTAGTTCCATAATTATAAGGGAAAGGAGCCCAAACTATCATCCTCAACCCCATCCGGCCAAACCATTTACCAAACTTCCGTTACAGAGCTTCTAGAGATGGAAGCTTCAGCTCTAATTTAAAATACTTTTTGTAATAGGATCAACGTGACTGGAACACAGCTCAGTGGCACTGATTAGCGCAGGGAATAGTGCTAGTCTCTGCACATTGGTGTGAGGGAGACAAAGGCCATTAGCACCGGTCTTGTAAATTGGGAAAAACAAAAGTTTCGGGGGAAATGGTGCAAAAGGGAAATAATTTGCTCATGAAGAGGGACATAATGGGAGTTTCTCCATGAAGGCAAAGAATTTAGTGTTCACTGTAGAGGTCCTCTAGGATCAAGAAATGGGGAGTATAGGCACAGTGACAAAATTTTGTGTAATAGATGCCCCCTAAAGCATGAAGGTCGATTCAGAGCGAGGGATGAAATGCTTTATAAATATGTGTGAGGAACTGGTCTATCATCAGAAAACCTACAAGCAAGTACAAATACATACACATAAACTGAGATCTCTATCAAATGATACATGAATCATGGCATGGACGTAGCCATCCAAGGAATGATCATGTAAATGGATCCAGGTATGGGCATCACCATCTGTCAAAGAGGATCATAATGAAACCAAGGTATGGTCGCAGCCATCTAGTAATGAGAAGGATCACTTGTGACAACTCATGGTATGGTCGCAACCAGCCACCTGAAAGAGACATGCATATCATCATAACCAAATCACAACACTTTGTAACCTATACTTTCGTAATCTGAGTCCAGGTTCTTGCGCTTCAACCCAACCTGATCAAAATACAGATTCTAACATGCAAATAGATGTGTTGATGTTGAACATGCTAGAAAGTCACTTTATTACCAGTCAATGATGTAAACTGTTAACAAGTGCAAGAGAAACCACCAATAATGACAATGGCCCTCAAGGTACTATCAACACAATTCACGGAATGTGAATATAGGAACTGAAGTTGAAAATCCGCGAAATCACTTGATCAAAAGCCAATGATGTGAACTTGTCATCATGTGTGAAAAACTTGCCATTGAGGCATGCAAGCTCTAAGGTACTAGAAGGGAGTCTCTCGATCTTGGATAATGAGCTGATGTTGACAGAAAGTGACCATGTCAAAGGAGGGCCATAATGAATCCCACATCATCGATGTGAGATGAGAGGATGCAAAATGATTTTGGATGATATAGAGAAGCAAAGGTAAGTGTAACTATAGAAGGACAACTCTTGACATATCGGTGACACAAATGGAAGTTTGGCAGCTTTTGGATCCATAGGATCGGTGGTCATGGTGACATAGCAAATATTAGATGGAAGGCAAAAATGAACAACCCAAACCTAGGAAGGTCAATGATGTGAAGGAGGATGTCCCAACTCGACACAAAGCAGAGAGTGTCATGTTCAAGAGTGAGCTGCCAACACGACTCGATAGATTTCCAAATTTCCCCCCACCATTTCTAGTGAGTACCCCAATTATTTTTTATCACAAGGTTGAAGGGGATAACATGTGATTTCACTATAAGTTCATCCTTAGGATGAATCTGACCTAGTAAGTTTAATGAGCCCTAGGAAGGATAAGCTCATGTTCGTCATGGTGACGAATCTGATGTCGTTTAATAGTTTAATGAGTCTGACAAAGGTGTAACTCGGTATCTTTTTCATGTTTAGAGAGTTTGAAAAAGACACGTAAAATAAAACTCCATATGGTCCCTTTTCGTACATTTGTGTCTCTCAAGCCTAAAAAGGTAGAAAAGAATACTTAAGAGAACCGCTTGACCATTTTAGTCAAGGAGTACCTTTTTCATAAATAGTGCCTCTCAGCTTGAGAAAGGGGTGAACTTATACTGGGCACACGACGTTTTGCATCCATTAAGGAGTTCGAAACGACAAGGGCTCGACCATCTTTTCGCTTTTAAAGGGTTGAAAAAGAGTTGAAAGTGGACCCCCCATTTCTATTCTCTTTAACGAGTCAAAAAGGGAAAAATACTCGACGATCTTTTCATATGAGTTTAACGAGCCGAGAAAAGAGTTGAAATATGACTCATCGCCATCGTCGAATGTCCATCACCTGTCACTGCACAAGCAAGGAAAAGCATATTATCGAGTCCTTGAGGAAAAATAGGTGAAAAATATTTACAAACCCTGATATTTTCATGAAAAAGTGAATAAATAGGGGAAAAGTAAATATATTTTTACCATTTACCTTTTGACCTTTGCAGTGAAGACTTTTACCCACTCTTTCCCTAGTTTTTCCAGAGCAGATTGTGAGAGATCCGGGAGGCCAATCGACAAGACCTTAGTTCCAGGTAACAGCCAAATTCCTAAGCTCCATTTTCATGCTATTCATTTATGCTTTTAACCATTTCTTTAGATTTTAAGGGAGGTTTTTGAGAAAAAAATTCGCCCTTGGTCGACATGATTTCTGGGCACAGGGTCACACTGGCTGAGGGTTATTTGCATGGCCATCCATGCCAATCAATGCGACTGTTTCCAAAACAAGCACTCCGACACCATGGATAGGGCAAAAACAAATTTTCTCAAGGACTGACCGTTAAAATTTTATTTTTATGTATCAAAATTAATGATTGACTCAAATAAATGGATTTTGCATGAGAGAAATCACCGAAAATGGTGGATTGGAAGGAAAGAGAACATGAAGATGTGGATGCCTAGGTAATGAGTGATCCAAATTGCATGGAGGCTTTGAAGGCTTGTGGGCTCCTCAAATTTTTCCTTACATTAGGGATGCGAGCCCAGTCTGATTGCTTCAGTATTTGATAAGCCTTTGGGGCATCAATCGTGAGATTTTTGTCATTAGGGACCAGGAGTTGGAGTTGACAACTTTAGACATTTACTTCATCACTAGGCTATCATGCAGAGGTGAGCCAGTGAATTTGTATGGATCACATCCGGTCAGGGAAAGCATATCTTCCCTGCATGCCACACATTTTCCTTAGGGGTTGAAATCCAAAAGTGGGAAGATTGATATTTCCAGTGTACGGGATTTGACACTGAGGGTGCTTCTGTTGACCATCAACAAAGTGGCAGGGTCCCAAGCAGAACATGAGACTAATAAGTTGAAGTTCCTTTACGCTATAGACTACACAGCTCCCATGATCTTCAACTAGGTAGAGGCCATGAAGATGAATATCAAGTGCCAGTTGTCCAAGGCGAAGGTGGAGAATCTGAAGCAATTTGGCTTTGGATCAGTACTGTTATACGAGAATAGTGTCCACACAGATGCTGTTATTCCCACTAAGATGGGTAGCTATCTTAGAAACAAACAATCAAAGTCTACTATTGATTCCTTCTATGAAAATAGATGAGAAGAGAACCAAGAGGGCCAACCTGAGTCTTGCGCTCAATTCCCTCTCCTTCTTGATAGAGTTTTGCCACTCGCTCTTTGTCTGCTCAGCTTCAAAAGGACCTGTAGAATCACAACAACATACTACTATGCAAGAAACAAGGATCTAAATTCATAAATAATGTAGGATCAGATGTACATTAACCATATACAAGCATATATAAATGAATACACAAGAATATGGAAGGAAACAAGAATAGCTTTATTCAGATAAAAAGTAGAAAGAGGATTACAACCATGAGAAGCTCTGACCCAGCATCATCCTCTAGCTAAGAAGCCCTTCTTCACCTCAAGCAAAGCAAAATCACCCAACACTGTGAATGTACACCAGAATACCAACAACGCTTGTCTATAAGTTAAAAAATTCCAGCCTCCGGATCACTGTGATGAGGGATCCATATATAGATGATTACAGAGAGGTGAGTCATCTTTTGGGATCTTGATTAGTGTCTTCTCTTTGATAGTTCCTGCTTCCACTTGGAGAATGAAGATCTC